>OZ025258.1:26346156-26371771 GCA_964019135.1 Arenicola marina | reverse complement strand
ATTTACCGAACGACATCCATGACCTAATGAATGACTTTAATACAATTAATATTAGTATTTCCTTATAATTATGTCCTGAGCTCGATCGTAAAGGAAATATTGGCTTGTGATAACACCAGGTAAAGAACGACGTAAAACAAGAGGAAAAAAACCCGGCCTGCATTGATATTCAGAAAAATATCCTGTTGGAAGAAGGAATAAACACATGTCAAACCAGAGGCGAAAAAAGAGACTTACGACCTGGTCCTTTCATAGCTGGCTCGGCCTCCGCCTCAAAGGTTAGTTTATGGAGGCTGGGGCACAGGACAATAACTGGCACGACCAGGCTGCCCGGAGCCAAGAGGGTAATTTCCGTCTTTTAGTTTGGCGGCGCGGCAGCCATTTAAGTGCAGTCCGTGGCGGCTACTAAAGTACAAACTGGTACCTGTGGCCACTAACTTGGCTTCTGACCGTCGCGCCGTGTCGATGTCGTCTGTCTGTCTGTCTGTCAGTCTGGCGGTCTGGCGGTCTGGCATAGGCGGCGGAATTTTTTTTTGGGGGGTGGGGCCTAAACTCCTATGGCTTTATTTGTTTCATGTTGTTACTTCTTGAGCATCAGTTTCAGCTCCTGGACAGGGACAGTTAAACAAGTCAAATATTGGTTATTTGGGCAGGACATATGCACAGAAATACATGTATTATATTTTTACATGACTGAGTACGGGCGGATGGTTGCCATAGGGAACGCGATGTAAAGTCTTAAAATCATTTGACAGTCGATTACCACGCCCCTCTACCCCCCCCCCCCCGCCGCCTTCCGCCGTCCACTCCCCCCCCCCCCTGCTCCCCTTCCCGCCTCTCTCCACCATCCTGCTACCTCCACCGGCACCCCCCCCCCACCTTCACGGCACCCCCCCCACCACCTCCACCGGCTCTACCCCACCTTCACCGCCCCGCTGCGCCCTCCACCTCCACTTCGCTCGCTACCCCCTTCCCCGATGCACCTCCCCCAACGCCCTCCACCCCCCACTTCACCCTCAATCTAGTCGACGCGTCGTGTCCGAGGGGTTGTTGGCGTTTTCTGATGTTTATTTGATTCTTCTGTGTGGGTTTACAACTGACACTGGCCTCTCTTTATAGTTCCACAACCTTCCACCTCCCCTTCACCCCTCCTCTATCTCCGTCCATCCCTCCCCCCTCCCCATCGCCCCTCCTCCTGGCGCCCGTCATATAGCCAGGTACGGGGATTGACGGCTGTTTAATGCAACATTGACGAGACGGGTACGTCGTGCGGCGGGGGGGGTGCGGGGGTGCGGGGACGTCGCCGCCTCGCCTGATAGGGTGCCGTGAGGGCCGCCGTCAGGAGGCCACACGCGGCCCGCGGGCCTTCCGGAGGGGGGGTGGGGGGGGGGGGGGAGGGGGAGGCGGAGTGGGATCACCTCTCAAGTTTATACTTTTCTCTCCTTTTCTTTCCCTTTTCCTCTTGTACTTCCTCTTTCTCTCGTGCCCTGATCCCCCCCCGTCTCTCCCTCTCTCTCTCGTATCCTCATTTTTTTTCTGACACCAAATCCCTTTCCCGGTCTCTATCCCTCCTCCCTGCCCGCTCCCCTACCCCCCCCCCTCCCCCCCCCTACCTCCCCCCCCCCCCTTAGCTGTGGCGGTTGGCCCCAGTCGGGTCGGGTCGGGTCGGGTCGGCTCGCGCTAAAAGTTTGATAGTGCAGGGCGACAATAATTAATCTCCCTGAACCCTTCCCGCTAGGAACAGACGCACGAAAGGGGAAATGATGATTAATTTACTTTATAGGCGCACCTCGCGTCGTAGACTTTTACTCCGCAACCGTTTGCCTGCCTATACCACAACCACGGCGTCCGGCGTTTGTAGCTTTCGCCGTTTGGCCACCCCCCCCCCCCCACCTCTATATCCCTTACCCCCCCCCCTCCCTCTCCTTCCCACCCACCCCCCCCCCACTCCCCAATACCTGTTCAGATAAATAATACGTCACCTGGTCACGGAATACGGCGCTTGGTCCATCCCGCTCGTCTCCCTTGGACGGTGTTTGGGTGTCACTGTGGTGGTGTGTTTGGTATACGCGCCCTGGTGCCACTATATACCTGTGACACGCTGACACGGAGCGTCCTCTGGGTAATACATGAGTGGCCCGGGATGAATAGAGAATGATCTCATGATATCTGCGATGTAATGCCATATTGATGGCGTCGTTTTGCTGGTCCTGCTTAAGGTAACAACAACCAGTTGGTTTCGGTGCCGCAGCCACACGCGTAAATACGGATAAAGAGTTCATTCGCCGTCTAATTCTACCTGGTTGAATAATCACAGGATTTGATCTGAAGAAACTTTGTTATTCGTCATTCGCTGTCACGCGATATTTTAATGTCTCGGATTATTATGAATTCATTTGTAGACATATAACGTTTGGAACTGCTGTTACGACGGTTGATGACGTTGGTCGGCAGGGTGAATAAATAATGTGTCGCAACTATCACCTCTTGTCGACAGAATAAAGTAATAATTCTGGGTTTTATGATCAGTTTATTTAATTTTCCTGTTTTTACTTCGGTTATCATAAATTTCCTGCTAGACAATTTTAGACGTATTGATGCGTTACCCCCCCCCCCCACCCCCTCACCACCACAACCACCACCATCACTACCACAACCACCACCACCCATCAAACAACCCCATCATATTCGTGTCCTTTAATAATATAATCAGGGTAAACAATTTTATCTTAAGCAAAAACAAAGAAGATTAGAAATCAAAACGCTCAGGAAAAAAGGGAATGGTCGAACCTGTGGATTTAATTCCGGTCAGCTTCCGCCGGTAAAAGATGTCTTCTGGCGGGAGAACCACTTTTATCTCTAGATCAAAAAAGAAATCGGAGCGGTGACTTACAAGGGCAGGGCAGTTAAGTCACGTCTTTGGTTGATGACAAGCAAATTGCGCGGTCGTGCCGAAAGCTCCTCAATTTCGCCCCTCCCCCCCCCCCCCCCCTCCCCACCCCTATTGGTTCAAAATGAGACGGGAGCCGCCCGGCCACCGTCGTGTCCCTTGTCGGCTGCAGTAGTATGACAACAGGAAGCCCACGCAGGTGCTTCCTTTCCGTCTCTTTCCGTCAGTATTCCTTGTTTTAGTGGGAAAAGTTTCACTTGCCCGGGGGGCAAATAATTTTCTTGAAAGCACCATGGAAGTGGTTGCTTCCGCCGGTCCCGGGGGGAGCAGACGACATTCTCGGTGACCACGTGATTCATTGGCGCGCAAAAGACGTTGACAGGACGTGGCATTACGTGCGGCGGGTCTGGGCGGGGCGGGGGGAGGGGGTGGGGGTGAAGGAGGAGGATAGAGGAGAGGGGGGTGGGGCCGCTATAGAGTGCGCCGAGGAAGACCTCTAAAGGTGATTGCGTGGGGCTGTTGAGCCCGACATACCATCTGCCTGGTGTGTCTGCCCAATGACAAGAGATGACAGCCCGCACAGGCCCCGGACGGTGGCCGCTATAGAGGATTTATGGCAGACGAACAAATTACAACACCTCTCCATTTTCTTGGGTTTCTCCCGGGCCACTTACCTGTCAGTCAGACAAGCGCCGCGGGGCAGGTGATTGCCTCGCGCTGTGGGTCCACCGTGCCAGCCGAAGGGCGAAACAGGTTATAAAGGTAAAAACAGGTTATACGGGAAGAGGGAAAATAAACAAATCAATCAATCAGGTGGAGAAAAATACGTCAAAGCCTAGTATTAATTAGTATTAATATTAACGAGAAGTCGAATTGTTGGCGATTGAAACATCGCGCTTAATAGTAACTTAATATTTAAAAAACTTCGTATATACATAAACAGTCACCATGCTTCAAGAGTTTGTATTATCAAAGAAATTTGTCTGTGAATAATTATTTAAGTAAATAACCGTCCTCAAATATACTTTATTTATTAAATACACGAGATCCTATCACTGTAAGCAGCGCTCCTCCCGTACGTTATTTTAAGGTGTATGCATACGAAATAAAACACCAAAAAGGATGAAATTTCTCTCCATTTGTGTATAATCTAGTCACCTGAAATATTGAATGAAGAGTCTCAATCAACTGAAAGAGCCGGGTAACAATAGAACCGTTGTGACTGGGGACATGTATTGTTGGTTTAAGTAATAGCTTAGCGGTGGATCTTGAGTTTTGCTGCGCTGTGGTGTAAGTGGTACTGGCCATCGCGAGGCCTCAATGTGATATACATATACTTGTCCTGGCGTGGCAAATGGATAACGACAAGGTATTCACAGCATTCTGTTGGTTAAGTGGGTGTAGGCTTAGGCAGGACTGAAGGGACAGCCTGGCGCCTAACGGTGTTCACAAAGCACGGCTCATTGTGATTGTGTCTATGGAATCAAAGGCCTTTTCGTAGTCAATGCGTCAAGTTTACAGAGGCCGGGAATTGAGATAGAAAGAGGAGTGGGTGGGGACCATGTGTAGGTGTCATCCTGTTAGGTGGTAGGGGCGGGAAATCTGACCAAAGCTCTCGAGATCCTCTTGAAGAAATCAACAGCCCCTTGGGGGAGTGGAGAGCGGGTGGGCTGGATGGTGGTAGGGGTAGTGTATGTGTGTGTGTGTGTGTGAGGGAGGTAGGGAGGGAGGGAGGCAGGGGATGAGTGGTCAATGCTTGGTGATGGTTGGGGGTGGGTTTGTGCATGAGTCAGTGGGGTGGGAGCAGAAGCAGGTGAGAGGTGGCTAACACAGCCTCTGAGCGGCCGCCCACCCCCGGGGGGGTTGTGCCTCCATTCTGTGCCCAGTTTTCCTGTTGGTTTTCGCCACCGCCTATGGCTTTTCAAGGCATCTTGAATGGGGATGAATAATTGAATGTTTCGTGGCGCCAGTACATCCGAGAGCATTGAATACCGGATAAAATTGCCCCTGCTACTAAGGTCGGGCGGGGACAAAAGCAGCTCGCTCTGCTATACAGCCATTTTCACGCGCCCGGCCCGCAACATTAACACTCCGAAGCGCGAACAGCTTTTATGCGCCTCCGCAATTTGGTATTCAACCTGATAGGCCGTTGACGAGGTCGAGGTCTTTTGAAAGTCAATCACTTTAAAATATTAGTAGTGATGGTTCCATTCTTCGCGATTTCTATGTGTGACTGACGGCCAAAGGCGCTTTGTGTCCGCTAGGGGGCGTCCTAAACCGCGTCTGACAAGGAGAGTGTCACGGAAAGAAGCTGTGACAGATATAGACAGGGGGTAGGTGTAGGTGGGGGCGGGGGCGTGGGGGAAGACACGGAGAGATCACCGGGCGGGGCGGGGTGGCGGTATAAGAGACTTAAGAGACATTACAGGGGAGATGGGGAGGAGGGGGTGGTGGAGGGGGGGGGGGTGTGGATGGATAGATGGATGGATGCATCCATGTTCGTTTATAGTTTCCGAGGCAGTGAGAGGCTAGGCGAGCTGTCGCGAAGCCCTGCGGACGTTGAGAAAACCCAAGAGGGCGTAAAAGTAGATAAAAAGTAATCCCCCCTACCTCGGCATTTGAATGGAGACGTGAGCGAGTGAGTCGCGCGGTTTGTCAAGCGCGTGGCCTCGCACCACATCAAAGGCTCGCTGCCAGTCTAAGCGGTCTAAGCGGCCGAGTCCCCGCTGACGATGGTCGGGCCGCTTGTAACGCGCCCTGTTATCATGGGCGGCGCCGAGGGATGCGACAGACAGTGGGCAGCAGCCGTGGCTATGTTCATAGGAAAAAGAGCGGGTGGATATAGAGGGCGAGGAGGTGATGCGGGTCAAATACAACGGTGAAGGGGTGAAGGGAAGACGAAAGAAACCAATCAAGAGAAGGATAGATACATCTACAGGAGGTGTGAGTGAGTGGTGTAGAGAACGAGGAATAAATAGAGAAGGGGGTGTGCAGAACGAGAGAGAGAGAGAGAGAGAGGGGGGTGGGGGGGGGAGAGACTGGGAAAGATGGAGGGAGAAGAGGAAATAGGGTGGGGGGGGGGCACACTTACGAAACCGCAACATCTGTTTTTTTCTCGTTATGTAAAGAATCAAGGCGTGTAATACAATGTCATAGGTCTTGTCCCCTTCGCGGCGTTCTAGCTCCAACCTCTGTCGCCGAAAATCGCCTTTGCCGGAAATGTGCTTGCCCTGTATTTCAGAGATGAATAGACTCTTTGGCTTATACAAGAACATAGCCATTGGCCCGCTGAGCCTTGTTATTCATGGAAGAAATATATCATTGTAAATCATAAGCTAACCCCTGGCGGCCGTGTTCTTCACACACAAAGAAAAAAATAAAGATGCTAAATAAAGATGCTGCTCAAGCGAAATTCTTCTTCGTAATACACTTTCCTCTCCTAAAACGTTTAGGCAAATAATTTCATTTTATAATACCATGAACTCATGCGATATCCTACCCCATAAGACTACCCCACTATTTTATCTTATTTTTTTGACGTAAAACTTCTCCTCGGCGTCTAACCATTCCTTGTGCACAGAGAAAGAAATGCCACAAACATATAACTACTTCAAAAATGCAGTTCCATCATGGCACGTACCTCCCCCTTGTTACCAAGTAATTCCCTCGTAAGATGGGACTTGCCCTTCATGTCCTCGCCACAATACAATATCCTCTGTACAAAATAATATTCTCTGTACAAGACAATATTCTCCGTACAATAAAATATTCTCGGTAAAATACAATATCCTCTGTACAAAACAATATCATCTATACAAGACAGTCCTTTGTACATGAAAATATAATCTGCACAAGGCAATATTCTCTGTACAAGACAATGTCCTCTGTGACAGACAATATCCTCTGCATAAGACAATAATCTCTGTACACGACAATAATCTCTGTACAAGACAATATACTCCGTATAAGACAATATACTCCGTATAAGACAATAATTTCCGTGCAAGACAATTATCATTCACAAAGTCATGTCCCTGAAACAAGACAAGTAATCCATCACAAAATAGTCTACTGCCTATCATAAAACAATTCCTCCCCTCAAAAAATAATGTTCCCATTAAAACATTTTTCTCGTCAAGCAATACTGTCCTCATCACAAGACAATTCATCCCTCATTGCATACTGTCCTCATCACAAGACAATTCATCCCTCATTGCATACTGTCCTCATCACAAGACAATTCATCCCTCATTGCATACTGTCCTCATCACAAGACAATTCATCCCTCGTAGAATACTGTCCTCATCACAAGACAATTCATGCCTCAAGGAATACTGTCCTCATCACAAGACAATTCATGCCTCAAGGAATACTGTCCTCATCGCAAGACAATTCATCCCTCGTAGAATACTGTCCGCATCACAAGACAATTAATCCCTCATTGCATACTGTCCTCATCACAAGACAATTCATGCCTCAAGGAATACTGTTCTCATCGCAAGACAATTCATCCCTCGTAGAATACTGTCCTCATCACAAGACAATTCATGCCTCAAGGAATACTGTCCTCATCACAAGACAATTCATGCCTCAAGGAATACTGTCCTCATCGCAAGACAATTCATCCCTCGTAGAATACTGTCCTCATCACAAGACAATTCATGCCTCAAGGAATACTGTCCTCATCACAAGACAATTCATGCCTCAAGGAATACTGTCCTCATCACAAGACAATTCATGCCTCAAGGAATACTGTTCTCATCGCAAGACAATTCATGCCTCAAGGAATACTGTCCTCATCACAAGACAATTCATGCCTCAAGGAATACTGTCTTCATCACAAGACAATTCATGCCTCAAGGAATACTGTCCTCATCACAAGACAATTCATGCCTCAAGGAATACTGTCCTCATCACAAGACAATTCATGCCTCAAGGAATACTGTCCTCATCACAAGACAATTCATGCCTCAAGGAATACTGTCCGCATCACAAGACAATTCATCCCTCGTAGAATACTGTCCGCATCACAAGACAATTAATCCCTCAAGAAATACTGTCCTCATCACAGGACAATTCATGCCTCAAGGAATACTGTCCTCATCACAAGACAATTCATGCCTCAAGGAATACTGTCCTCATCACAAGACAATTCATGCCTCAAGGAATACTGTCCGCATCACAAGACAATTCATCCCTCGTAGAATACTGTCCGCATCACAAGACAATTCATGCCTCAAGGAATACTATTCTCATCGCAAGACAATTCATGCCTCAAGGAATAATGTCCTCATCACAAGACAATTCATCCCTCGTAGAATACTGTCCTCGTCACAAGACAATTCATCCCTCGTAGAATACTGTCCTCATCACAAGACAATTCATGCCTCAAGGAATACTGTCCTCATCACAAGACAATTCATGCCTCAAGGAATACTGTCCTCATCACAAGACAATTCATCCCTCGTAGAATACTGTCCGCATCACAAGACAATTCATGCCTCAAGGAATAATGTCCTCATCACAAGACAATTCATCCCTCGTAGAATACTGTCCTCATCACAAGACAATTCATGCCTCAAGGAATACTGTCCTCATCACAAGACAATTCATGCCTCAAGGAATACTGTCCTCATCACAAGACAATTCATGCCTCAAGGAATACTGTCCTCATCACAAGACAATTAATCCCTCATTGCATACTGTCCTTATCACAAGACAATTCATCCCTCGTAGAATACTGTCCGCATCACAAGACAATTCATGCCTCAAGGAATACTGTCCGCATCACAAGACAATTAATCCCTCATTGCATACTGTCCTTATCACAAGACAATTCATGCCTCAAGGAATACTGTCCTCATCACAAGACAATTCATCCCTCGTAGAATACTGTCCGCATCACAAAACAATTCATGCCTCAAGGAATACTGTCCTCATCACAAGACAATTCATGCCACAAGGAATACTGTCCTCATCACAAAACAATTCATGCCTCAAGGAATACTGTCCTCATCACAAGACAATTCATGCCTCAAGGAATACTGTCCTCATCACAAGACAATTCATGCCTCAAGGAATACTGTTCTCATCGCAAGACAATTCATGCCTCGTAGAATACTGTCCTCGTCACAAGACAATTCATCCCTCGTAGAATACTGTTTTCATCACAAGACAATTCATGCCTCAAGGAATACTGTCCTCATCACAAGACAATTCATCCCTCGTAGAATACTGTCCTCATCACAAGACAATTCATCCCTCGTAGAATACTGTCCTCATCACAAGACAATTCATGCCTCAAGGAATACTGTCCTCATCACAAGACAATTCATGCCTCAAGGAATACTGTCCTCATCACAAGACAATTCATGCCTCAAGGAATACTGTCCTCATCACAAGACAATTCATCCCTCGTAGAATACTGTCCTCATCACAAGACAATTCATGCCTCAAGGAATACTGTTCTCATCGCAAGACAATTCATGCCTCGTAGAATACTGTCCTCGTCACAAGACAATTCATCCCTCGTAGAATACTGTCCTCATCACAAGACAATTCATCCCTCGTAGAATACTGTCCTCATCACAAGACAATTCATCCCTCGTAGAATACTGTCCTCATCACAAGACAATTCATGCCTCAAGGAATACTGTCCTCATCACAAGACAATTCATGCCTCAAGGAATACTGTCCTCATCACAAGACAATTCATGCCTCAAGGAATACTGTCCTCATCACAAGACAATTCATCCCTCGTAGAATACTGTCCTCATCACAAGACAATTCATGCCTCCAGGAATACTGTCCTCATCACAAGACAATTCATGCCTCAAGGAATACTGTCCTCATCACAAGACAATTCATCCCTCGTAGAATACTGTCCGCATCACAAGACAATTCATGCCTCAAGGAATACTGTCCGCATCACAAGACAATTAATCCCTCATTGCATACTGTCCTCATCACAAGACAATTCATGCCTCAAGGAATACTGTCCTCATCACAAGACAATTCATGCCTCAAGGAATACTGTCCTCGTCACAAGACAATTCATGCCTCAAGGAATACTGTCCTCATCACAAGACAATTCATCCCTCGTAGAATACTGTCCTCATCACAAGACAATTCATCCCTCGTAGAATACTGTCCTTATCACAAGACAATTCTCCCCTCGTAGAATACTGTCCGCATCACAAGACAATAAATCCCTCATTGCATACTGTCCTCAGCACAAGACAATTCATGCCTCAAGGAATACTGTCCTCATCACAAGACAATTCATCCCTCGTAGAATACTGTCCTCATCACAAGACAATTCTCCCCTCGTAGAATACTGTCCTCAGCACAAGACAATTCATGCCTCAAGGAATACTGTCCTCATCACAAGACAATTCATCCCTCATTGCATACTGTCCTCGTCACAAGACAATTCATGCCTCAAGGAATACTGTCCTCGTCACAAGACAATTCATGCCTCAAGGAATAATGTCCTCATCACAAGACAATTCATGCCTCAAGGAATACTGTCCTCATCACAAGACAATTAATCCCTCATTGCATACTGTCCTTATCACAAGACAATTCATCCCTCGTAGAATACTGTCCGCATCACAAGACAATTCATGCCTCAAGGAATACTGTCCGCATCACAAGACAATTAATCCCTCATTGCATACTGTCCTTATCACAAGACAATTCATGCCTCAAGGAATACTGTCCTCATCACAAGACAATTCATGCCTCAAGGAATACTGTCCGCATCACAAGACAATTAATCCCTCATTGCATACTGTCCTCATCACAAGACAATTCATGCCTCAAGGATTACTGTCCTCGTCACAAGACAATTCATGCCTCAAGGAATACTGTCCTCATCACAAGACAATTCATGCCTCGTAGAATACTGTCCTCGTCACAAGACAATTCATGCCTCAAGGAATACTGTCCGCATCACAAGACAATTCATGCCTCGTAGAATACTGTCCTCGTCACAAGACAATTCATGCCTCAAGGAATACTGTCCGCATCACAAGACAATTAATCCCTCATTGCATATTGTCCTTATCACAAGACAATTCACGCCTCAAGGAATACTGTCCTTATCACAAGACAATTCATCCCTCGTAGAATACTGTCCTCAGCACAAGACAATTCATGCCTCAAGGAATACTGTCCGCATCACAAGACAATCAATCCCTCATTGCATATTGTCCTTATCACAAGACAATTAATCCCTCGTAGAATACAGTCCTCATCACAAGACAATTCAGCCCTCAAGGTATACTGTCCGGATCACAAGACACTTCATTTCTCAAGGAATAGTGTCCCCCCCCCCCTTGTTCTCTTGTTTCGAGGACACTTTGTAACGAGATTTCTTTGGGAATCCGTATTTTCCTCCCGACCCTGCCCCGTTGGGGCGGCACCCCGACGCCCGGCGGCGCCATTGGGAAAATGGAAAATCGGTTGTTGGTGTGTGTATGTGTGTATTGGGGGGTGGGGGTGGGCGGAGTGGGGGTGAGGCGGCGTGTGAGGGGAGCAGATAAGCTCCCTGTTGATCCCCGCCCGGACAGGCGATGATGAGGAGGCTGCACGCCTCGGTTACCCCATTGACAGTCCATACGGCCAGAGGTCAGCGGGGTGATAATGGGGTGCAGGGATGGGGCGGAAGGGTGAGGAGTGAGGGGAGGAGGAGCGTTGCGGATGGGGTGAGAGGGTAGGGGGGAGGGGTGCAAGGTGATGTGTGACGGGTGACGGGTGACGGGGGAAGGCTGAGGGGTTGGAGGGTGAAGCGGGAAGGGTGAGGGATAAGGGGTTGCGCCAGGGTGACGGGTGAGGGTGAGGGGCAGGGTGACGGGATTGCGCCAGGGTGACGGGTGAGGGTGAGGGGCAGGGTGAGGGGCTGGGTGAGGGCCAGCGTGAGGGGCTCCGCCAGGGTGACGGGTGAGGTGAGGGGCAGGGTTAGGGGTGAGGGGTGAGGGGTGAGGGGAAAGGTACTGGGGCTGAACTAGGGGCCAGGGTCGGGGGTGGGGGGGGGGGGTAGGGGCAGGGTTAAGGGGTAAAGGTTAACGGAAGGCGCGTGGCGTGTGTTTGGGGTGTGTAGGGAGGAGGGGTAGGAACATGTGAGGGGGCGGGCGCGGGGCGGCGGGGTGGCGGGAGGGGAGGGGGTGAAGTGAACATGTCCTCTGGCTGGAAGGTGCAAGACGGCACCGCCCCAAACTATCGGGGGGGGGGGCATGTACTGTAAACGGCCGTCCACCCCGTCGCCTTATTCCCCCACCCTCCCACCTATCCCATCCCCGAATCACAGGCCCCACCCCACCCGCATGCCCTCCCCGCCCAGTGACAGGCGACACGGGAACACCACAACAGCCCCTCACCGCCCCCCTTCCCCCCAACACCGGGGCCAGGAGACAAAGCCCCAAGGTCTGTCGGGAACAATAGCGTCTTTCACGTGGCGAACGACGGTCACAGGGGCACAGGCGGCAGCGTGGCGCCCCCTACACAAAGAGTGCCCGGCCGTTGGAGAGTGCCAAGCCAAGCATGCAGGGAACCTTCCATCTATCTCATTCTCAGGACGCTTAAACCGGCACCCCCCCTCCCCCCATCACCCCATTTCATTCCCCTCCCCGCGCTAACAACATCCCACCCCTACCCTAACACTTCGCTCTCTCCCTTCCTTCCTTCCACACCCCTCCCCATTCTCACCTACCCCAACCTCCACCGAGTACTTATGCCCTCCCCTACCGCCCACCTGTACCTTCCCTCACTCCCCTATCCCTCACCCCCTCCCCTTCCGAGCCCGCGACCGTCAACCACCTCTAAATTTAAGCGGATATTATCGCTATAGGTCGTAATCGCTCCCCCCCCCCAAACTTTACCTCCATGCCTCCTCCCACCCTCACCCTCCCCCTCACCCCCCCCCTCACCCTCACCCTCACCCTCACCCTCACCCTCACCCTCATCCTCAACCTTATCCTCACCCTCACCCTCACCCTCACCCTCACCCTCACCCTCACCCTAACTCCCACTCCCACCACCACCCCCGGCCCACCAACGCCCCGCCGTATATAATGCCTCTCTCCCAGGGGGGGTTCTACTTCAATACTCTCATACCTTACACCTCAGGTTTGTTCCGAGCGGCCTTGGTTATTCAATGAAGGGTCGACTAGTTGTGTTCTCCGCCTGCACCTCTCGATCCGCCCCCCCCCCTCCCCCTCTCCTCACCACCTTCACATGGGGCTTTATACTACCGTGGCCGGCTTGCGGTTAGGGACAATAACTCAGTAGGTGTGAACAACAGCCTAGAGCAGGACCGGGTCAACAGAAGGAGGGGGTGAGGACCGGGGGTGGGGAGGTGAAGGGGGTGGGGGGGAGGGGAAAGACCGGTCGTTCGAGAAGGTGGCCTAGTAAAAATTTCTTTCGGCGCGGGTCTAAAGCGTGTTACGGTCTAAAGCGTGTTACAATCTAAAGCGTGCTACAGTCTAAAGCGTGTTACAGTCTAAAACGTGTTGCAGTCTAAAACGTGTTACAGTCTAAAGCGTGTTAGGTCTAAAGCGTGTTACGGTCTAAAGCGTGTTACAGTCTAAAGCGTTTTACAGTCTAAAGCGTGTTTCGGTCTAAAGCGTGTTGCAGTCTAAAGCGTGTTATGGTCTAAAGCGTGTTACGGTCTAAAGCGTGTTACGGTCTAAAGCGTGTTGCAGTCTAAAGCGTGTTATGGTCTAAAGCGTTTTACAGTCCAAAGCGTGTTGCGGTCTAAAGCGTGTTGCAGTCTAAAGCGTGTTACGGTCTAAAGCGTGTTGCAGTCTAAAGCGTGTTACGGTCTACAGCGTGTTAAAGTCTAAAGCGTGTTACGGTCTAAAGCATGTTATGGTCTAAAGCGTGTTACGGTCTAAAGCGTGTTACGGTCTAAAGCGTGTTACAGTCTAAAGCGTGTTACGGTCTAAAGCATGTTACAGTCTAAAGCGTGTTACAGTCTGAAGCGTGTTGCGGTCTAAAGCGTGTTGCAGTCTAAAGCGTGTTACGGTCTAAAGCATGTTACGGTCAAAAGCGTGTTACGGTCTAAAGCGTGTTATGGTCTAAAGCGTCTTAAAGTCTAAAGCGTGTTACAACTGCGGGTTACGGCAGTGGGTGATCCGGAGTACGGACGCAAGGTAGGGGGTAGGGGTATCTACACACCCTTTCTCTTTGCCATGTTGAAGGCAAAAGGCTGCATCTTCCCTCAATTATAGTTAACCCCTGTGTAAATATAAAATAAAGTTAAATAAAAGTTTATTTTATCTTATCTTATCACAGATTATTATACCACAGACTATGTGTTCTACGTCACAGATTATTACACCGCAAACTGTATGTTCTACGTTCCTCAATATCATTGCGTCACAGATCCATGAACAGACAAAATCTACAAATAATTGTGAACATTTCGTAGCCGTAGCATGTAGCACTTAAGCATAATAGCAACCCTTCTACCATTTACCCTTCCCTGTGAGCCGGGCCCCGCTGTGGCCATGTCTATGTGGTCGCAGGATAAAGATTCCATGTCCTTCTTCACAAAGAGTAGGGGGTTTCCCCGGGGGACATGGTTCCACTCTCCCTTCCTTCTCCCATTGACGCGATATGACCAAATGTGGTAAAAGCGTCCTAAATACATAACCCATCAATCTCCATAAGCTCTGGCTTATTATCAATAAATATGTCTTGGCGCAAGTAAACGGTTAGCTTGAGCTGAACTATTTCGCCTTCATATGCAGGCTGTAATGAGCTGTCCGCCAGGAAGTTGGAAGTTGGAAATTGTAGGCATCATTTAGTTTGTCATGTAAATATTGTAACCAAGTAGTGCTTATTTTTATAATAATTATATATAATTAACCTATATCGCTTTAGACACTAGAGGTTTACACGCATAATAAAAGAATTTGTTTCCTTTCGCGTTCCTTAAATGGTTTTCCGTATGTTAACATTTAGATACTGACTATATTTAATAGCTGTATTTGATGAGGCCCACCATCACGTTGAAGAGGGGGAACTAATTTCTGCATGCATGACCAACTAAGTAGCGAGGATATTGAGGCGCAGAGAGGTGGCGCGGGGTAGGCTGGTGGGTGGGTGGGGGAGGGGGAGGGGGATCGGGCAGTGTTTCAGTGCTTTATTAGAATTATTCTTCATTTATGACGTCATCATACATCTGTAATACTGATGGCATATATTGCAGATAAATTGTTTGCTTGCCAGGGGCTACATCCGTATTAATTCAACTGCATGATAGTCGGGAGTCAAGGGTTTGGCCTCATGAAAAAGAACCCTGCATTTGGGATTATTTTATGAAAGTATATCCAATTTCACACCCTCTGGTAAATGTTTATGATACTTTACCGTGCCGTTAAAAAAATATTCTTTATTTTACAAGTTTACCCCCATTTCACAAAAGGACCAAAACTTGACAGCTACCACGAATATGTAATTTTGCTACAATTCAGCTCAACATTAAGTCATTATCATCAGTAATAGCTTTTTCGAAAGCTTAAACCTAGTGCCATACAGAAATTATATTCAAAAAGGTAAATAGTAGCCACAAAAAATAACAAAATGGTAATAATAAAGTGCAATTATGCAAAATCAGGACAGTTTTTGCCCAAATTCTAAATCACCACCTTTATTATTGGCTATAATTTCAACAAATATGAAAATCTTGACACCAAACCACTTGTGAAACCTTTTTAAAACATAGTTCTTGTAGTAAAAATATTTTTTTAGGGTAGCCTTGCAAATTTCCCGAGAACAGGTTTTGGAACTTGAAAATGTTATTTCATAAATATTTTTGGGCGCAGCTTATTTCACACCAATTATCAGTAAATTACGCCTTGTGTTCACATTTAAATAAATCTGGTTATATATAATGGACTCCGATATAATTATGATCTACAGGAATGTTTTCTGAACGACACGTTTTATCGCTGCTTTTTTCTTGAATTGTCCGAATTTATGACGAAGAGCCATTCTCGGGGAAATACCCTGCGAATTTCACTGACACCCGCCGATGGAGGCCCGGTGAGAGACGGGAGGCCCTGTAGGAGAGGGGAGGCCTTGTGGGAGAGGGGAGGCACTGTGGGAGAGGGGAGGCCCTGTGGGAGAGGGGAGGCCCGGTGGGAGAGGGGAGGCCCTGTGGGAGAGGGGAGGCCCTGTGGGAGAGGGGAGGCCCGGTGGGAGAGGGGAGGCCCTGTGGGAGAGGGGAGGCCCGGTGGGAGAGGGGAGGCCCTGTGGGAGAGGGGAGGCCCGGTGGGAGAGGGGAGGCCCTGTGGGAGAGGGGATGCCCTGTGGGAAAAAGGAGACCCGGTGGGAGAGGGAAGGCCCTGTGGGAGAGGGGAGGCCCTGTGGGAGAGGGGAGGCCCTGTGGGAGAGGGGAGGCCCGGTGGGAGGGGGGAGGCCCTGTGGGAGAGGGGAGGCCCGGTGGGAGAGGGGAGGCCCGGTGGGAGAGGGTAGGCCCGGTGGGAGAGGGGAGGCCCTGTGGGAGAGGGGAGGCCCTGTGGGAGAGGGGAGGCCCTGTGGGAGAGGGGAGGCCCTGTGGGAGAGGGGAGGCTCTGTGGGAGAGGGGAGGCCCGGTGGGAGAGGGGAGGCCCCGTGGGAGAGGGGAGGCCCTGTAGGAGAGGGGAGGCCCGCTGGGAGAGGGGAGGCCCTGTGGAAGAGGGGAGGCCCTGTGGGAGAGGGGAGGCCCGGTGGGAGAGGGGAGGCCCGGTGGGAGAGGGTAGGCCCGGTGGGAGAGGGGAGGCCCTGTGGGAGAGGGGAGGCTCTGTGGGAGAGGGGAGGCCCTGTGGGAGAGGGGAGGCCCGGTGGGAGAAGGGAGGCCCCGTGGGAGAGGGGAGGCCCGGTGGGAGAGGGTAGGCCCGGTGGGAGAGGGGAGGCCCTGTGGGAGAGGGAAGGCCCGGTGGGAGAGGGGAGGCCCTGTGGGAGAGGGGAGGCCCTGTGGGAGAGGGGAGGCCTTGTGGGAGAGGGGAGGCCCTGTGGGAGAGGGGAGGCCCGGTGGGAGAGGGGAGGCCCGGTGGGAGAGGGGAGGCCCGGTGGGAGAGGGGAGGCCCGGTGGGAGACGGTAGGCCCGGTGGGAGAGGGCAGGCCCTGTGGGCGACGGGAGGCCCTGTGGGAGAAGGGAGGCCCTGTGGGAGAGGGGAGGCCCGGTGGGAGAGGGGAGGCCCTGTGGGAGAGGGGAGGCCCTGTGGGAGAAGGGAGACCCGGTGGGAGAGGGGAGGCCCTGTGGGAGAGGGGAGGCCCTGTGGGAGAAGGGAGGCCCTGTGGGAGAGGGGAGGCCCTGTGGGAGAAGGGAGACCCGGTGGGAGAGGAGAGGCCCTGTGGGAGAGGGGATGCCCTGTGGGAAAAAGGAGACCCGGTGGGAGAGGGAAGGCCCTGTGGGAGAGGGGAGGCCCTGTGGGAGAGGGGAGGCCCTGTGGGAGAGGGGAGGCCCGGTGGGAGAGGGGAGGCCCTGTGGGAGAAGGGAGACCCGGTGGGAGAGGGGAGGCCCTGTGGGAGAAGGGAGACCCGGTGGGAGAGGGGAGGCCCGGTGGGAGAGGGGAGGCCCTGTGGGAGAGGGGAGGCCCTGTGGGAGAGGGGAGGCTCCGTGGGAGAGGGGAGGCACTGTGGGAGAGGGGAGGCCCGGTGGGAGAGGGGAGGCCCTGTGGGAGAGGGGAGGCCCTGTGGGAGAGGGGAGGCCCTGTGGGAGAAGGGAGGCCATGTGGGAGAGGGGAGGCCCTGTGGGAGAGGGGAGGCCCGGTGGGAGAGGGGAGGCCCGGTGGGAGAGGGGAGGCTCTGTGGGAGAGGGGAGGCCCTGTGGGAGAGGGGAGGCCATGTGGGAGAGGGGAGGCCCGGTGGGAGAGGGGAGCCCCTGTAGGAGAGGGGAGGCCCGGTGGGAGAGGGGAGGCCCTGTGGGAGAGGGAAGGCCCGGTGGGAGAGGGGAGGCCCTGTGGGAGAGGGGAGGCCCTGTGGGAGAGGGGCGGCCTTGTGGGAGAGGGGAGGCCCTGTGGGAGAGGGGAGGCCCGGTGGGAGAGGGGAGGCCCGGTGGGAGAGGGGAGGCCCGGTGGGAGAGGGGAGGCCCGGTGGGAGACGGTAGGCCCGGTGGGAGAGGGGAGGCCCTGTGGGCGACGGGAGGCCCTGTGGGAGAAGGGAGGCCCTGTGGGAGAGGGGAGGCCCGGTGGGAGAGGGGAGGCCCTGTGGGAGAGGGGAGGCCCTGTGGGAGAAGGGAGACCCGGTGGGAGAGGGGAGGCCCTGTGGGAGAGGGGAGGCCCTGTGGGAGAAGGGAGGCCCTGTGGGAGAGGGGAGGCCCTGTGGGAGAAGGGAGACCCGGTGGGAGAGGAGAGGCCCTGTGGGAGAGGGGATGCCCTGTGGGAAAAAGGAGACCCGGTGGGAGAGGGAAGGCCCTGTGGGAGAGGGAAGGCCCTGTGGGAGAGGGGAGGCCCTGTGGGAGAGGGGAGGCCCTGTGGGAGAGGGGAGGCCCTGTGGGAGAGGGGAGGCCCTGTGGGAGAGGGGAGGCCCGGTGGGAGAGGGGAGGCCCTGTGGGAGAGGGGAGGCCCGGTGGGAGAGGGGAGGCCCGGTGGGAGAGGGGAGGCCCTGTGGGAGAGGGGAGGCCCTGTGGGAGAGGGGAGGCCCTGTGGGAGAGGGGAGGCCCGGTGAGAGAGGGGAGGCCCTGTGGGAGAGGGGAGGCCCTGTGGGAGAGGGGAGGCCCTGTGGGAGAGGGGAGGCCCTGTGGGAGAGGGGAGGCCCTGTGGGAGAGGGGAGGCCCTGTGGGAGAGGGGAGGCCCGGTGGGAGAGGGGAGGCCCCGTGGGAGAGGGGAGGCCCTGTAGGAGAGGGGAGGCCCGCTGGGAGAGGGGAGGCCCTGTGGAAGAGGGGAGGCCCTGTGGGAGAGGGGAGGCCCGGTGGGAGAGGGGAGGCCCGGTGGGAGAGGGTAGGCCCGGTGGGAGAGGGGAGGCCCTGTGGGAGAGGGGAGGCTCTGTGGGAGAGGGGAGGCCCTGTGGGAGAGGGGAGGCCCGGTGGGAGAAGGGAGGCCCCGTGGGAGAGGGGAGGCCCGGTGGGAGAGGGTAGGCCCGGTGGGAGAGCGGAGGCCCTGTGGGAGAGGGAAGGCCCGGTGGGAGAGGGGAGGCCCTGTGGGAGAGGGGAGGCCCTGTGGGAGAGGGGAGGCCTTGTGGGAGAGGGGAGGCCCTGTGGGAGAGGGGAGGCCCGGTGGGAGAGGGGAGGCCCGGTGGGAGAGGGGAGGCCCGGTGGGAGAGGGTAGGCTCTGTGGGAGAGGGGAGGCCCTGTGGGAGAGGGGAGGCCCCGTGGGAGAGGGGAGGCCCTGTGGGAGAGGGGAGGCTCTGTGGGAGAGGGGAGGCCCGGTGGGAGAGGGGAGGCCCTGTGGGAGAAGGGAGACCCGGTGGGAGAGGGGAGGCCCGGTGAGAGAGGGGAGGCCCGGTGGGAGAGGGGAGGCCCTGTGGGAAAAAGGAGACCCGGTGGGAGAGGGAAGGCCCTGTGGGAGAGGGGAGGCCCTGTGGAAGAGGGGAGGCCCGGTGGGAGAGGGTAGGCCCGGTGGGAGAGAGGAGGCCCCGTAGGAGAGGGGAGGCCCGGTGGGAGAGGGGAGGCCCTGTGGGAGAAGGGAGGCCCTGTGGGAGAGGGGAGGCCCGGTGGGAGAGGGGAGGCCCTGTGGGAGAGGGGAGGCCCTGTGGGAGAAGGGAGACCCGGTGGGAGAGGGGAGGCCCTGTGGGAGAGGGGAGGCCCTGTGGGAGAAGGGAGGCCCTGTGGGAGAGGGGAGATCCGGTGGGAGAGGAGAGGCCCTGTGGGAGAGGGGATGCCCTGTGGGAAAAAGGAGACCCGGTGGGAGAGGGAAGGCCCTGTGGGAGAGGGGAGGCCCTGTGGGAGAGGGGAGGCCCTGTGGGAGAGGGGAGGCCCGGTGGGAGAGGGGAGGCCCCGTGGGAGAGGGGAGGCCCTGTAGGAGAGGGGAGGCCCGGTGGGAGAGGGGAGGCCCTGTGGGAGAAGGGAGACCCGGTGGGAGAGGGGAGGCCCTGTGGGAGAAGGGAGACCCGGTGGGAGAGGGGAGGCCCGGTGGGAGAGGGGAGGCCCGGTGGGAGAGGGGAGGCCCTGTGGGAGAAGGGAGACCCGGTGGGAGAGGGGAGGCCCTGTGGGAGAGGGGAGGCCCTGTGGGAGAGGGGAGGCCCTGTGGGAGAGGGGAGGCCCTGTGGGAGAGGGGAGGCCCTGTGGGAGAGGGGAGGCTCTGTGGGAGAGGGGAGGCCCTGTGGGAGAGGGGAGGCCATGTGGGAGAGGGTAGGCTCTGTGGGAGAGGGGAGCCCCTGTAGGAGAGGGGGAGAGGGGAGAGGGGAGGCCCGGTGGGAGAGGGGAGGCCCTGTAGGAGAGGGGGAGAGGGGAGAGGGGAGGCCCGGTGGGAGAGGGGGGGCTCTGTGGGAGAGCAGATATATCCCCTCCCTCCCTCACCCTTTCTGTCGCCTCGGTCAGTTTGTTTGCGGTCTTCTTCCCTGTTTAGGTTCCATTACCAAGTGTCACTTGATCTCTTTGTTAGGACGCACCCTCTCCAATACTGACAGCAATTAACCACCCACACACACACACCCACGAAGGATGCACGACATTATTGCCCCCCACCCCCACCCCCACCCCAACCACCCCCCACATACACTTTTCTCTTCTGCGCGCACTGTCCACGCCTCCATATTTCATAGCTTCTTCCCACTTAGACCCTCACCCCTACCCAAGATTCCACATCGTAATTCCTGCCACCTCCCCCCCCCCTCCTCCCCGTACCCGCCTCCACACCCGCCCCCGAGCTACCCGACAGCCGCCACCTCTATAATCCAACACCCCACCCTCATGACCCCTCCCCCGACCACTCTCCCGTAACCCTGACTCCGCCACATACCCGCCGCCCCACCCCGCGGGGGTCTACATCCTTGTCACTGGTCATGCCAAAATCTCTTCATTTCGGGTATCGATGACATACCTCATCCTGCTATTATCGCTCACTCGACGTTCATCCTGCTATTATCGCTCACTCCGGCGCACGCGGTCCCCTTCTCTGTATATTATGTCCATCTGACTTTTATTACCCACTCCATGCAAATTAGAACCACACCCTTTCCCGCGCTCTCCCAGCCTCCCAATCGAGCCAGACGCCTCGGGGGCACAATTCGCAGTGCAAACAACCAAAACCTTCCGTATCTCCCGCCCTACCTCCCTCCCTCCACCCCCCCCCCCCCTCTCTCTCTCTTCTCTCGTCCCCCGGAATCAATTTCAGGGGGTAATCTTGCACAATTATACTGCGATTCTATTATCGTGTCGTCGGTCATGTTATTACGCAGGTACATGATAGGGGATGAGGGGAGGAGGGAGAGGTTGGTGGGGGGGGGGGGCGTACTGTGCGGTGCTGCACTTACACCGTGGATGACCGGCAATTGCCCAAGTAGCGGAGAGATGAGGTGGGGCTGGGGGGTGCGAGGTGGAACGGGTCGGGGGGCGGGGGTTGGACGATGGTGGGTGTAGGGGTCGGATCATGATAGCGTTGGGCTGGCGGGGGTGGATAAGGGGGGGGGGCGGTGAGTTCCCGTGACGCCGCCTCGGCACTTGGATCCCTCGTTGCCATGACGCCGCCTCGGCCCTTGGCTCCCTAGTTCCCGTGAGCCCGCATCGGCACTTGCCTCCCTTGTTCCCGTGACGCCGCCTCGGCACTTGGCTCCCCGTTCCTGTCGGCCGGCGGGGTGTTCGACTGGACGGTTGTGACAGGAGATCGATACGGAGGCGTCCCGAGGGGTGACGGCTAATCAATCTGTCACGCAATGTGGGCCGGGGGCCCTCCCTACAGCCCGGGGGTGGTGGGGGTGGGGGTGCGGCCAAAGCGTGCGTGCAGGCACCCTTCCTGGGGCAAAACGTTACAAGTACAAAGGCAGGGCGTTTTTGTTCCTCCATCTACCTCGGACATAACTTGAAGAACGTCTGTGTGCATTTCTAATAATGCGTGCTTCCCTGAGTATCTCATCGCCGGACTCTCTCCTTCAATCCCTCTCTCCCTCTCTCTCGCTTTCTCTCCTGGCTCTCTAGGCCTCTAAATTTCTTTCGGTCTCTGGCTATTTTATCTCTTGCACACTATATGTTTTTCTCACTGTATGTCTCTATCTGTTCTCTGTAACTGTTGCACTTTTTCTCTATTTCTCTCTTTTCTGTAAAATGGTTCTGCCTCTATCTATGTTTCTCTTTTTTTGTTTGTGTCTGTCTGTCACTCCCTTTTTGTTTTTCTTTCGCCGCTCTTCCTCAAATCTCTCATTTTCTGGTTCCCTCTCTGTTTTTGCCACTCTGTGTTCTCTGTGTTTTGCTCTATGTTCCCTCTGTGTTTCTCTCTGTATTTCTCTGTGTGTTTCTCTCTGTGTTTCTGTGTTTTTCTCTCTGTTGCTTTCCGTGTTTTTCTCTGTGTTTTTCGCTGAGTTTCTCTGTATTCTCTGTTTCTCTGATTGTCGCTCTCTGCTTTTCTCTCTTGGCGTTTTTCTCTGTACACTACCCCCCCCCCCTCCCACCTGCCCGTGATACGCCCTTCCGTTCGGTAAACTAACAGTGACGGCTGGTAGGCTGGGGGCTGGTAGCTATTACACCCCTTCCCCTTGTATCACGGTGCAGGCCGTCACCTTAACCCTTTCCCTTCCCGCTTAGTGACCCCAAAGGGTTAACGTGTCCCGAGTAACAGCGTGACCTTCAAGAATCGCTCCCAAGGTGACCGATGACCTCCAATGGGGACGCACACAAGGATGTCATCACGCATAACAACCCAGAAAAACAGGGTTAAAGAAACGGCGCCTGTTTAGCCCGTCGGGCTAAGTTGATGGATTAATACCACGACACTCGCTCTGCCTGTCCTGTCTGCCTGCCTGCCCCGCTAGGGAGGGGCAGGGGGGGGGGGGCGTGGCGGGGGGCGAGCCGTGTAACGTATGTACCCAGACCCTCCCCCCTCCCCTCCCCCACTGGCGGACCAACCATTACTCATCATAATTTGGTAACCTCTGACCCTCACGACGTCATCGATGACAAATTGGGCGTCACGGGAGGTCCAGGGGGGTGCGCACGCAATAGTGATGTGGGTAATAAACACTGTGTTTGTTGAGGACGTCGCCGCGAGTGACAGCCAGAGACTCCTAGCGGCACGCCCACAAGCCACAAGGGCAGATGTGTTTCGTGGGTTTTCTGTCGAATAGCTGGGATAATGGTGAGACGATGTGCAGTCCAGAGGGAGGTGTAGGGTGGGTAGGTGGGGCGCGGGGGGGGGGGGGCGGGGGGAGGGCGGATGAAAAAAATAACGGGGAGGGGGGGGGGGAAGACATGACGGGTAAAGTTATCATCCTGACATGTTAATTTTGCAGCAACTGACAAAAGGTTGAGATTTTATTAAGCGTCTGTTTAATGGCGCGGTGCATTGCGTTAACTGCAACGACGGTTGTGATTGCCCGAGGCTGGCAATGAGAGTGGCACATCAAGAAGACAACACACCTATTATACTAATACATGTATTACCTAGGTAAAATATATGAACAAGTCACTTAATTATAATTTATTGGTGTACTACGTAAAAGACCCAAAGTTTGTTGGTGTAACATTCTGCAACATTCAGTTAACTTTCCTTGAAATATACTTCATTGTAGAAAAGAAGGTGCAAGGTTTAAGTGGAACCAGAAACAGAACAAAATGGCGCCAACTTAATGGGACAGCTCCCAAATCAATTCACGAGAGTGAGAGCTGTGTATGTGCCTATGATATTAAAATTTGCATTAATCTAAATATATTCGTTAAATAGAATGTTGAGTTAAGCTCCAGCCAATACAACGCTAATTGGTGCATACAATCTACCGAGGTAAATAGTTTGTAAGCAAATGCGGGGCGGATCTAGGAATTTGAAAAAGGTGGGGGGGGGGGTCCATTAAAAATTGCGACCGGGGGGCCCACCAATTTTTATCATGATCGTGGGGGGGGTCCACTGAAAATTTGAGACCGGTTGGGGGGAGGGGGGAGGGAGGGGGGGCACGCCGCCTCAGATAGCGTTTTTCCTAAATAGGGGGTGGGGGTCTGAACCCCCTGGATCCGCCCTTGAAATGACAGGTAATCGATTCCATGTGACGCTTGACGAGCGTGATATGTCATCAATCTACAGCCTCTAGACATTGTATTAGGTCATCAATCTACAGCCTCTAGACATTGTATTAGGTCATCAATCTACAGCCTCTAGACATTGTATTAGGTCATCAATCTACAGCCTCTAGACATTGTATTAGGTCATCAATCTACAGCCTCTAGACATTGTATTAGGTCATAAATCTACAGCCTCTAGACATTGTATTAGGTCATCAATCTACAGCCTCTAGACATTGTATTAGGTCATCAATCTACAGCCTCTAGACATTGTATTAGGTGGGCCGGCGCGACAGCTCAGTGCTCGCATTGAGTGCTCTGGTCACCTGGCAGCCTAACGGCACGTGGATCAGCGGTTCGAGCTCTGCTGTGGCCATGTCTGTGTGGTCGCAGGATAAAGATCCCCTGTCTTTCTTCGCAAAGAGTAGGGGGTTACCCCCGGGGACATGGCTCCACTCTCCCTTCCTTCTCCCATTGACGCGATATGACCAAAAGTGGTTAAAGCGTCCTGAATAACTAACCAACTAACCATTGTATTAGGTCATCAATCTACAGCCTCTATACATTGTATTAGGTCATCAATCTACAGCCTCTAGACATTGTATTAGGTCATCAATCTACAGCCTCTAGACATTGTATTAGGTACAAAACTGAACATAGAAGAAAATATTGATGTCAAGTCTTTAAAGATTAATCATTATATTTTTCCTATGTAGCCAATATATTTTTCCTATATATTTAGAAATTTATAGGATTATATATTTCTATATTTCTCCTATGTAGCCAATATCGATTTGCCTGAAACCAGTTTTTATTTTATGTTTGTTCATTTTGCATAAGACACATTTTTTCCTCGATATATGCTTTGCCAGAGCGACTGCAGACATTATTATTTCGAATTATTATAGACCAAACGTCGTTTTAATGGAAAATACTTTTCTGCCAGATTGCTTTTTCGATGTAATTGATGCCAAAAGTTCTTGTAAGTAAGGTTTTTTATGCTCAAATACATTGCTGTCAGTTTTCTATTTGTCACAAATTAAGAACACTATTTGCTTCGGTTACTTGTTAATGTTTCTGTGTTGTAGTAAATGACCCATTTGCTTTGCACGTATATCTATCTATCTAGTTCCTAAGGCGACAGGGGTCGGCCCGATAGCTCAGTGGGTTAGAGCGCTCGTCTTGAGTGCTCTGGCCACCTGAGAGCCTAACGGCACGTGGATCGCTGGTTCGAGCGCCGCTGTGGCCATGTCTGTGTGGTCGCAGGATAAAGATCCCATGTCCTTCTTCGCAAAGAGTAGGGGGTTACCCCCGGGGACATGGCTCTACTCTGCCTTCCTTCTCCACTTGACGCGATATGACCAAAAGTGGTTAAATCGTCCTGAATATACAACCAACCTGAGCATTGGCAACTTAGGTTGTAGGCTATATTCAGGACGCTTTAATAAAGTAAGTATCAGGTGTCAGATTAGGGGTCTACGTAATTTAGGGATCTATATAACTCAGTAGCTATATCGTTGGTCGTTTTACGGTGTTGGATATGGACTAGCGCATCATTCCAAGACATAGCTAACTGCCACGAGTATATACGC
>OZ025258.1:26271526-26345956 GCA_964019135.1 Arenicola marina | reverse complement strand
AAGAGATGTAACTGGCCCACGGGTCGGGCTTGGGGTGGGTGGGGGTGGTGGGGGGTGAGATGCTGGGCGGTAGAGAGAGACAGAAAGAGATGTAACTGGCCCACGGGCTTGAGGTGGGTGGGGGTGGTGGGGGGTGAGATGCTGGCGGTAGAGAGATACAGAGAGAGATGTAACTGGCCCACGGGTCGGGCTTGGGGTAGGTGGGGGTGGTGGGGGGTGAGATGCTGGGCGGGTAGAGAGAGACAGAGAGAGATGTAACTGGCCCATGGGGTTGGGAGGGTGGGGGGGTGAGATGCTGGGCGGTAGAGAGAGACAGAAAGAGATGTAACTGGCCCACGGGCCGGGCTTGGGGTGGGTGGGGGTGGTGGGGGGTGAGATGCTGGGCGGTAGAGAGAGACAGAATGAGATGTAACTGGCCCACGGGCCGGGCTTGGGGTGGGTGGGGGTGGTGGGGGGTGAGATGCTGGGCGGTAGAGAGAGACAGAAAGAGATGTAACTGGCCCACGGGTCGGGCTTGGGGTGGGTGGGGGTGGTGGGGGGTGAGATGCTGGGCGGTAGAGAGAGACAGAAAGAGATGTAACTGGCCCACGGATCGGGCTTGTCAGCTCGGATCACCGAGGTTGCACAAAGCCCGCACTTCACCTGAACTCTCGGCCACAATGCCAATTTACCGCCCCGTCGCCGAGACCATTGCTAACTGGGGAGGTCTGGGCGACGCGAGAACCACTAGCGGGCGGCGGGGGGGGGAGTGGGCGGCAAGGAGCACAAAGCTGATGGGGGTGCTTTGTAAATGGTATTGTATATATTGGGCATCCATATGTGTGGGGGACGGGAAGGGGGGTGGGGTAGTCGAGGGGCTGAGGGGGCTGGGGGTAACAATAGCGCTGATATCTTAACTCCATCCTCTGTAGCTGTACTAATACTGAGACGTATATATGGTATCCATTGGTGTTGTTCACGGTTGGAGAAATGAGTTGTGGGTTAAAACGGATTCAGATGCAGACATTAATGCTGTCTTGGCGCGCCATATTATTTTTCTGGATTCAGGTGAAGACATTAATGTTGTCTTGGCGCGCCATATTATTTTTCTGGATTCAGGTGAAGACATTAATGCTGTCTTGGCGCGCCATATTATTTTTCTGGATTCAGGTGAAGACATTAATGTTGTCTTGGCGCGCCATATTATTTTTCTGGATTCAGGTGAAGACATTAATGCTGTCTTGGCGCGCCATATTATTTTTCTGGATTCAGGTGAAGACATTAATGTTGTCTTGGCGCGCCATATTATTTTGCTGGATTCAGCTGCAGACAATAATGCTGTCTTGGCGCGCCATATTATTTTTCTGGATTCAGGTGAAGACATTAATGTTGTCTTGGCGCGCCATATTATTTTTCTGGATTCAGCTGCAGACAATAATGCTGTCTTGGTGCGCCATATTATTTTTCTGGATTCAGGTGAAGACATTAATGTTGTCTTGGCGCGCCATATTATGTTTCTGGATTCAGCTGCAGACATTATTGTTGTCTTGGCGCGCCATATTATTTTTCCGGACCGTTCAACACGACCAGATTTTAACGCATTTCCGTATGAAAATTCGTTAAAGCTGTTCATAGAGCAATTTTCGATAAAAGCTTTTTAATGTAATAAATGGCAATTGTGAATCTTAGTTCTTATTGCATAATATGAATGTATGGTAAGTGATAAATGAATAAGCATACGGATTTTGCCCTATTGATGCATTTCGTGTGGTGACGTGCGGCTTTCTGGTGTATTACGTCATCAATACTGGGATATTGCTAACAAAGGAAGACAAATATGATTACACATATCTTTCTGAAAGAACTGTCACTAGCAATATCAGACAACATGTTCAGTAAATTTCACAGAAAAAAATCAAATCAGCTTTACTGGTATCAGATCAGGGATCAGCTTTACCGATATCAGATCAGGGATCATCTTTTCCGGTATCAGATCAGGGATCATCTTTACTGGTATCAGATCAGAGATCAGCTTTACTGGTATCAGATCAGGATCAACTTTACTGGTATCAGACCAGGGATCGGCTTTACTGGTATCAGATCAGGGATCAGCTTTACTGGTATCAGATCAGGACAAGCTTTACTGGTATCAGATGAGGGATCAGCTTTACTGTTATCTGATCAGAATCAGCTCTACTGGTATCAGATGAGGGATCAGCTTTACTGTTATCTGGTCAGAATCAGCTCTACTGGTATCAGATCAGGATCAGCTTTACTGGTATCAAATCATGGATCAGCTTTACTGGTATCAGAAGAGAGATCAGCTTTACTGGTATCAGATGAGAGATCAGCTTTACCGATATCAGATCAGGGATCATCTTTTCCGGTATCAGATCAGGGATCATCTTTACTGGTATCAGATCAGAGATCAGCTTTACTGGTATCAGATCAGGATCAGCTTTACTGGTATCAAATGAGGGATCAGCTTTACTGGTATCAGATCAGGATCAGCTTTACTGGTATCAGATCAGGATCAGCTTTACTGGTATCAGATGAGGGATCAGCTTTACTGGTAGCAGATCAGGATCAGCTTTACTGGTCTCAAATCAGGGATCAGCTTTACTGGTATCAGATCAGAGATCAGCTTTACTGGTATCAGATCAAGATCAGCTTTACTGGTATCAGATCAGAGATCAGCTTTACTGGTATCAGATCAGGGATCAACTTTACTGGTATCAGATCATGGATCAGCTTTACTGGTATCAGATGAGGGATCAGCTTTACTGTTATCTGGTCAGAATCAGCTCTACTGGTATCAGATCAGGACAAGCTTTACTGGTATCAGATGAGGGATCAGCTTTACTGTTATCTGGTCAGAATCAGCTCTACTGGTATCAGATCAGGATCAGCTTTACTGGTATCAAATCATGGATCAGCTTTACTGGTATCGGAAGAGAGATCAGCTTTACTGGTATCAGATCAGGATCAGCTTTACTGGTATCAGATGAGGGATCAGCTTTACTGGAATCAGATCAGGATCAGCTTTACTGGTATCAAATGAGGGATCAGCTTTACTGGTATCAGAAGAGAGATCAGCTTTACTGGTATCAGATCAGGATCAGCTTTACTGGTATCAGATGAGGGATCAGCTTTACTGGTATCAGATCAGGATCAGCTTTACTGGTATCAAATGAGGGATCCGCTTTACTGGTATCAGATCAGGATCAGCTTTACTGGTATCAGATCATGATCAGCTTTACTGGTATCAGATGAGGGATCAGCTTTACTGGTATCAAATGAGGGATCAGCTTTACTGGTATCAGATCAGAGATCAGCTTTACTGGTATCAGATCAAGATCAGCTTTACTGGTATCAGATCAGAGATCAGCTTTACTGGTATCAGATCAGGGATCAACTTTACTGGTATCAGATCATGGATCAGCTTTACTGGTCTCAAATGAGGGATCAGCTTTACTGGTATCAGATCAGAGATCAGCTTTACTGGTATCAGATCAAGATCAGCTTTACTGGTATCAGATCAGAGATCAGCTTTACTGGTATCAGATCAGGGATCAACTTTACTGGTGTCAGATCAGGATCAGCTTTACTGGTCTCAAATGAGGGATCAGCTTTACTGGTATCAGATCAGAGATCAGCTTTACTGGTATCAGATCAAGATCAGCTTTACTGGTATCAGATCAGAGATCAGCTTTACTGGTATCAGATCAGGGATCAACTTTACTGGTATCAGATCATGGATCAGCTTTACTGGTATCAGATGAGGGATCAGCTTTACTGTTATCTGGTCAGAATCAGCTCTACTGGTATCAGATCAGGACAAGCTTTACTGGTATCAGATCAGAGATCAGCTTTACTGGTATCAGATCAAGATCAGCTTTACTGGTATCAGATCAGAGATCAGCTTTACTGGTATCAGATCAGGGATCAACTTTACTGGTGTCAGATCAGGATCAGCTTTACTGGTCTCAAATGAGGGATCAGCTTTACTGGTATCAGATCAGAGATCAGCTTTACTGGTATCAGATCAAGATCAGCTTTACTGGTATCAGATCAGAGATCAGCTTTACTGGTATCAGATCAGGGATCAACTTTACTGGTATCAGATCATGGATCAGCTTTACTGGTATCAGATGAGGGATCAGCTTTACTGTTATCTGGTCAGAATCAGCTCTACTGGTATCAGATCAGGATCAGCTTTACTGGTATCAAATCATGGATCAGCTTTACTGGTATCAGAAGAGAGATCAGCTTTACTGGTATCAGATCAGGATCAGCTTTACTGGTATCAGATGAGGGATCAGCTTTACTGGTATCAGATCAGGATCAGCTTTACTGGTATCAAATGAGGGATCAGCTTTACTGGTATCAGATCAGGATCAGCTTTACTGGTATCAGATCATGATCAGCTTTACTGGTATCAGATGAGGGATCAGCTTTACTGGTATCAGATCAGGATCAGCTTTACTGGTATCAAATGAGGGATCAGCTTTACTGGTATCAGATCAGAGATCAGCTTTACTGGTATCAGATCAAGATCAGCTTTACTGGTATCAGATCAGAGATCAGCTTTACTGGTATCAGATCAGGGATCAACTTTACTGGTATCAGATCAGGGATCAGCTTTACTGGTATCAGATCAGAGATCAATTTTACTGGTGTCAGATCAGGATCAGCTTTACTGGTACCAGTTCAGGATCAGCTTTACTGGTACCAAATGAGAGATCAGCTTTACTGGTATCAGATGAAAGATCAGCTTTACTGGTATCAGATCAGGATCAGCCTTACTGGTATCAGATCAGGATCAGCCTTACTGGTATCAGATCATGGACCCGCTTTACTGGTATCAGATGAGGGATCATCTTTACTGGTATCATATCATGGATCCTCTTTACTGGTATCAGATGAAGGATCAGCTTTGCTGGTATCAGATAAGGGATCAGCTTTACTGGTATCAGATAAGAGATCAGCTTTAGTGGTATCAGATCAGGATCAGCCTTACTGGTATCAGATCATGGATCCGCTTTACTGGTATCAGATGAGGGATCATCTTTACTGGTATCAAATGAGGGATCAGCTTTACTGGTGGTATCAGATGAGGGATCAGCTTTACTGGTATCAGATCAGGAGTAGCTTCACAGGTATCAGATTAGGATCAGCTTTACTGGTATCAGATCAGGATCAGCTTTACTGGTATCAAATGAGGGATCAGCTTTACTGGTATCAAATGAGGGATCAGCTTTACCCTAGGTATCAGATCAGAGATCAGCTTTACTGGTATCAGATGAGGGATCAGCTTTACTGGTATCAGATGCGAGATCAGCTTTACTGGTATCAGATCAGGGATCAGCTTTTTTAATGGTATGAGATCATGGATCAGCTTTACTGTTATCAGATCAGAGATCAGCTTTACTGGTATCAGATTAGAGATCAGCTTTACTGGTATCAGATCAGGATCAGCCTTACTGGTATCAGATCAAGATCAGCTTTACTGGTATCAAATGAGAGATCAGCTTTACTGGTATCAGATGAGAGATCAGCTTTACTGGTATCAGATCAGGATCAGCCTTACTGGTATCAGATCATGGATCCGCTTTACTGGTATCAGATGAGGGATCAGCTTTACTGGTATCAAATGAGGGATCGGCTTTACTGGTATCAGATCAGGATCAGCTTTACTGGTATCAGATCAGGATCAGCTTTACTGGTATCAGATCAGGATCAGCTTTACTGGTATCAGATCAGAGATCAGTTTTACTGGTATTAGATCAGAATCAGCTTGACTGGTATCCGATCAGGGATTAGCTTTACTGGTATCAGATCAGGATCAGCTATACTGATATCAGATCAGGGATCAGCTTTACTGGTATCAAATGAGAGATCAGTTTTACTGGTATTAGATCAGAATCAGCTTTACTGGTATCAGATCAGGATCAGTTATACTGGTATCAGATCAGGGATCAGCTTTACTGGTATCAGATGAGGGATCAGCTTTACTGGTCTCAGATCAGGATCAGCTTTACTGGTATCAGATCATGGATCCGCTTTACTGGTATCAGATGAGGGATCAGCTTTACTGGTGGTATCAGATGAGGGATCAGCTTTACTGGTATCAAATGAGGGATCAGCTTTACCCTAGGTATCAGATCAGAGATCAGCTTTACTGGTATCAGATGAGGGATCAGCTTTACTGGTATCAGATGCGAGATCAGCTTTACTGGTATCAGATCAGGGATCAGCTTTTTTAATGGTATGAGATCATGGATCAGCTTTACTGTTATCAGATCAGAGATCAGCTTTACTGGTATCAGATTAGAGATCAGCTTTACTGGTATCAGATCAGGATCAGCTTTACTGGTATTAGATCAGGATCAGCTTGACTGGTATCAAATCAGGATCAGCTTTACTGGTATCAGATGAGAGATCAGCTTTACTGGTATCAGATGAGAGATCAGCTTTACTGGTATCAGATGAGAGATCAGCTTTACTGGTATCAGATGAGAGATCAGCTTTACTGGTATCAGATGAGAGATCAGCTTTACTGGTATCAGATCAGAGAGCAACTTTACTGGTGACAGATCAGGATCAGCTTTACTGGTATCAGATCAAGATCAGCTTTACTGGTATCAAATGAGAGATCAGCTTTACTGGTATCAGATGAGAGATCAGCTTTACTGGTATCAGATCAGGATCAGCCTTACTGGTATCAGATCATGGATCCGCTTTACTGGTATCAGATGAGGGATCATCTTTACTAGTATCAGATCATGGATCCTCTTTACTAGTATCAGATGAATGATCAGCTTTACTGGTATCAGATGAGTGATCAGCTTTACTGGTATCAGATCAGGATCCGCTTTACTGGTATCAGATCAGGGAGCAGCTTTATTGGTATCAGATCAGGGATCAGCTTTACTGGTATCAGATGAGGGACCAACTTTACCGGTATCAGATGAGGGATCAGCTTTACTGGTATCAGATCAGAGATCAGCCTTACTGGTATCAGATCAGCTTTACTGGTATCAGATCAGAGATCAGCTTTACTGGTATCAGATTAGAGATCAGCTTTATTGGTATCCGATCAGGAATCAGCTTTACTGGTATCAGATGAGAGATCAGCTTTACTGGTATCAGATCAGGATCAGCCTTGCTGGTATCAGATCATGGATCCACTTTACTGGCATCAGACGAGAGATCATCTTTACTGGTATCAGATCATGGATCTTCTTTACTGATATCAGATGAAGGATCAGCTTTACTGGTATCAGATAAGGGATCAGTTTTACTGGTATCAGATCAGGATCAGCCTTACTGGTATCAGATCATGGATCCTCTTTACTGGTATCTGATGAGGGATCAGCTTTACTGGTATCAAATGAGGGATCAGCTTTACTGGTGGTATCAGATGAGGGATCAGCTTTACTGGTATCAGATCAGGGATCAGTTTTTTTAGTGGTATGAGATCAGGGATCAGCTTTACTGGTATCAGATCAGAGATCAGCTTTACTGGTATCAGATCAGAGATCAGCTTTACTGGTATCAGATGAGAGATCAGCTTTGCCGTTATCAGATCAAGATCAGCCTTACTGGTATCAGATCAGGATCAGCTATACTGGTATCAGATCAGGGATCAGCTTTACTAGTATGAGATCAGGGATCAGCTTTACTGTTATCAGATCAGAGATCAGCCTTACTGGTATCAGATCAGAGATCATTTTTACTGGTATCAGATCAGGATCAGCTTTACTGGTATCAAATCAGGACCAGCCTTACTGGTATCAGATGAGAGATCAGCTTTACTGGTATGAGATGAGAGATTAGCTATACTGGTATCAGATCAGGATCAGCTTTACTGGTATGAGATCAGGGATCAGCTTTACTGGTATGAGATCAGAGACCAGCCTTACTGGTATCAGATTAGAGATCAACTTTACTGGTATCAGATGAGGATCAGCTTTACTGGTATCAAATCAGGATCAGCTTTACTGGTATCAGATGAGAGATCAGCTTTTAAAGTTACTGGTATCAGATCAGAGATCAACTTAACTGGTATCAGATCAGGATCAGCTTCACTGGTATCAGATCAGGATCAGCTTTACTGGTATCAGATGAGAGATCAGCTTTTAAAGTTACTGGTATCATATCAGAGATCAACTTAACTGGTATCAGATCAGGATCAGCTTCACTGGTATCAGATCAGGATCAGCTTTACTGGTATCAGATGAGTGATCAGCTTTACTGGTATCAAATGAGAAATCAGCTTTACTGGTATCAGATCAGGATCAGCCTTACTGGTATCAGATCATGGATCCGCTTTACTGGTATCAGATGAGGGATCATCTTTACTGGTATCAGATCATGGATCTTTTTTACTGGTATCAGATAAGGGATCAGATTTACTGGTATCAGATCAGGATCAGCCTTACTGGTATCAGATCATGGATCCTCTTTACTGGTATCAGATGAGGGATCAGCTTTACTGGTATCAGATGATGGATCCGCTTTACTGGTATCAGATGAGGGATCAGCTTTACTGGTATCAGATGATGGATCCGCTTTACTGGTATCAGATAATGGATCTTCTTTACTGGTATCAGATGAAGGATCTGCTTGACTGGTATGAAATTGCAGTTCCGCTGTTGTCGCACGCTGCTTGTTGACTGTACAGGGGATTTTTTACATTGCGGTTGGTGGCAGTGTGGCTGCTCAGAAAGATGGCCGACAACTGGCCAGCTCATTTGGCATTCAGATATCCCAATACTGATGTGGAACGCCATAACAAGCGATATACCCCACCCCTTCCTCCCCCCCTAGCTCTGACTTCCCCGCCCCCCCCCCCTCCGCGCAAATCATAGCTGCCCGCTCACCCCACTCACCCTCCCCCTCCCCCCCCCCTAGGGCCCCACCCCTGACTCGCCCTTCTCTCTTTGACCCATTGCCTCCGTCTGAAGTCTCGCTTCACGTGACTAATAACGACATCTCGCCCCTTGCCAAGTCTCGTGTTTCAGCAGGAAGTCTCCAGGCGGCGCCACAATGCGATGTTTGGCCACCAGAGGCGCTGCGGACAGAGCCCCAATCGGTGTCTCGTGTAATTATAGCTTTAATGATCACTTTGATGTCTGTGAAGTGACCAACAGGATACCCGAGCCTACCTGCCTGGTACCGCTGCTGTCGTACCACGGGGAACCGGCTTCAAAGTCAACCCGAGCCGCTATGAAAACGAATGGCAAAGGTGGGCGAGAGAGGGGGGAGGGGTCAAGTCGTGACTGAGGGTGCATTTGGAAGAGGAGGGAGGTGAGAGGGGAGGGGTTGGGGTTGGGGGGGGGGGGGGGGGCGTGCGGGGGGGAGGGTGGAGTGCGATGCTATTTATTCAGCACACTGATTTTGGCTTGAATATTTTCGGCATTTTGTTTGTCTTAGACAGGTAAAATCGATCACTATGTCCTATATTAATGTCAACGCAGGAAACTTCGTTCTATTGGCTTGTTAAAGGTAGTCACACAGCACTCTGCAATCAGAAACTGATTTGGAAATAATCGTCTCAAGTCTTACTATATAATTACACATGGTCTATGCAATATAAATATGGGCATTTTCATAAAGGACTTGTTTTTACCCAAATTGTGCATCTCTTGTGCAAAAGTGTGCGTACTACGTCATCAAAATTAGGATATTGCTGCAGTGTTTTGCCTTTTAAAATGATTATGATCACACATCTGTCGTCCACATTAACATTCACACAGTCAGGCAATGTGTCCACGAGGTTTCGCCAACAGACCTTGAAAATCAGAATGTAGGTGGAAAACTATGAGCATGTAGGATTAGGATCGGATATTTCCTCATACTGATCGCGACCCGAAAAAACCCTATGGGATGACGTTGGAGGTCCTATTATCGCCCGTACACGTGCACGATCCCTATCAGCAAGGGAGTCACGGATACGTGCTTGTCCTCATGTCGCCACTGTGTTATCCGTCGCAAATTGTCGTCTGCTGTCAAACCAGACATGTTTGTGTCTGCGTTTTTGTTGTTTAACATTTCGTTTGTAAGAATCGCGACTCATTGTCTTGCGGCGTATGTCGTTGTCGATTTCAACCGCCAGTCATCATCCGGGTCTCTTCGCATGAAGTTTACGTGACAAGGAAGGACATGTTATCTTGATGTCTACAGGGAACTGTCCTGTCCCCCGGGGCGGTACGAATAACTGGTTGTCTTCGCACATATAGGTATACAAGGATATCTGTTATAAAAAGGACTACAGAAACTTAAACTTCAGTTTGTCGACCAAGCCACGAACAACATACACTATATGGTAGGCGGGGTTTATCAGTCGTGTCAGCCCCGAGCGTCATGTTTGATAATAATACCGGTGGAGATTTTGATTTTGTTCTTCAAATTTTGTCACCAACAGACGCATTGTTTTCATTGAGATGTGCAGTTGAGAGCAAATGTAAAATTCGTGATGATTTTTCTGCTCGTTCATCAGTTTGCGGACTACGTGCTTCGCGAAGTCTTCGCCACATGGTACCAAACAGACTTCTCTTCTCTGTTAGTTAAATACACTCATATAATGCACCATGCTGTGTCGCATATTATTATTACAAGGTATTGTGCAAGTGGATCGTTTGCATCTTTTGGTCGCCAGCTATGTGGCTGTATTGCCTTAATTAAAGCTGCTCACAAAGTAATTGTCCACTATCTAGATTTTACACATGATTTTCAGTAAAACAATTTCTTCTGATGGAAAATATTGCTGTTAATATGGGCAACTTCAAGGTTGTTTGGTCATGGCGGGAATAGGGCTATGTAGTTCTCGCGATCGGGCCGCGAGACTTTAGTTTTGGGGACAAACAAACACACGTGCTCCATGTTGAAGTATAGGCAGCTGAAACTCAACTTGTTTCCAGGTTTATTCTAAAGCATATGAGTCCCATTTCACTAGACTTAGGTGTGAGAGATATACGTTAAAATATTTGGAGGCGATGAACCGCAGAACTTTCGGAATATACAAGGAAAAATCCGTCTTCAAAACACTCGGAAGCCAAAAAATAGCGTTCTAAACAGCGAGTGACGTCACAGTCTCACGTGCCTCCGCGGTAATAAAAATGGTGAGAGCAAGTGATCGACTTTTAACCATTCTGCTGTCAAAATGTGCAGTGTATGGAGTAACAACACACGGATGCGTCATTAAACCACATGGTAAAGGTAGAATAAGACAAGTTGGATGTTTTCGTATCACTTTTGAATCACGAAAAGACAAAGTTTTGTCATTCTATGTAAGAGGCATTATGACGTCACATAGGGAGAATCCGTGTGACGTCATAATGCCTCGATTTCGTTGGAAACGCAAATAAACGTTAGTTTCTTAGCCGTGTTGTCCCGTCGTAACAAATGTTAGTCATTGTGATGGCGCAAATGAATAACAAATATGTCGTCTATCCGTTTTGTGCCGCTATAGTTCTTAAAATAAGTAAACCAGGAGTCTTGGCGAATGAGACTTTATAGCCTTATGGGGGATGAAAGCCGGGCGGGGCGGGGCGGGGCGGGGCGGAGCGGTGCGGGGCGGGGCGGGTCAGGACTGGGCGGAGCGCGGGGCAGTGTCGTATCCATTGTACGCCATTGTTGATAATTGTTGTGCTAGCTGTGCCAGTGGCACCCCCTCCCACCAACCCCCCAATCCTACGGGATCCTTGTTAAATTGCTGAGGCTGTTACCTTGTCGACACCCACCCCTAGCGCCTCCACCGTCACCCCACCATCCCCACAACCTACCCTCCCCGCCGTCATCCGCAACTCTACCTCACCATCCCCGCCAGCCACCCACACCCCTCACCCTCACCCTCCACCCTCCCCACCCTCCGCACCCTCCCCAGCACCCTGACTCCTCACCCCCCCCCCGCCCAAACTCACCTACACCCTACTCTCCCTCACCTATCGCCAAACTCACCTACCCCACCTCCTCCTCACCCTCTGCCTCCCGTACCCCACCCCTCCTCCTCACCCCCATCTCCACACACCACTCCTCAACCCCCTCTCCACATACCCCCCACACATCTCCCTCACCCCCCCCCCCACCCCCCACCCCGCCACCCTCAACCCGTTGTGACCCGACACTGACAACGGAAGCGACGGGCGCCGCGAGTCGGCGGCTCCCTTTGATGTGCGCCGCCTGTCGGGAGAGCGTGGAGGTGGCTGGGGAGACTCCGGACTCGGCACCACGCTTCATTAGACTCGGAGCGCCGCTGATTACAGGCCACACCTCCGGAATCTGCGCACGCACCGCCGCATTCCTCTGTTTGTTGCGTCCAATCACGACTGTCGTCGGCCTTTCTCCCGTCATGCACCGCACACACACGCCCTCCCCCACTCCATATCTCTTGCCTCGCTTTCCCCACGTTTTTTTGTGCACGTTTAACGTATCTCTCTCGCCCCCTGCCCCCTACCCTCCCCTGCCCTCCCCTCCCCCTTTACCCTATTTTTCCCTCCCGTCGAATCCAGCCACCGTCGAGTGGGGAGACTGCTGCGTGTCGGTACTGTTCTCATGGCCGACGACGCCCCCCACCCCTTACCTGTTCACCAGCCCCCTGTCCACCCCCCCCCCCCCGCCCCCGCCCCTGCCCCTGCCCCTGTCCAAAACTCTCCATGCTGCAGCACATCCCTGGCTCATAATATCGCATATCCCCCCCTGTCTGTGCCTCTCTGTCGAGTCGAGAGGTTATCTGTCCTTTCTTGTATTCACACCTGACTGCGCCACCATCGCCACTCCCCCTTACCCCCACCCCTCACCCCCACCATCTAAAGCCCAACGTTTTGTCCCTCAGGTGGCGCGAGGGGGTGGGCGGGGCGGAAGAGGGAGGGAGAGGGGGGAGTGATTTGTGGTGTGCGGCGGGTCATTTTTCCTACTCGGCCGCACCCCAGGCCTCTCTTTCAGTCGAGCGACTTCCCGCCCTGGCCGCCATGTTTAACAGAGTTTTAATTAGTACTTCTGACCAGAGGAGACGATGGCTGCCTTTGTGTGGGATTAGGTCTCTCATCCTCCAGCGCTTTGTTTGAAGTGTGGGTCCCCGATTCCTCTTTCCTCCCCCCCCCCCGCCACACCACAGCCCCCCCCCCCTCCCCTCCGCCCCCCGCCGGACAGGTGACCGACTCTCGGAGGTCTTCTCGTCCGCCCGACCGCGCCGCTTACGCCGCTTACGTCACCAACAAGTACTCGGGTATAATGAGCACGTGACCGCGAGACCTGGCGCGTTCACGGCGCCGTGCGCATGCGCCGCGAGTGACGTCATCTTCCGCCATTTAACAGCGATCGCAATTGCTTGAAAGGCTCTCTCAACCACAATATAGGAGACGATTTTTATTATTGATATTATCTTTTGCGGATTATTTACTTTGAATCCATTTCTATGTTGCTTATTGCAGAGCTTCGATGCTCCTTTGTGCTTTACTTAGATCCATTCAGTATAAACCTCATCTGTTCGCTATATAGATGTTACCCGCTAGTTACATCTCATGTATATGTTACGTCATTTGTCTTCTATGGAGCTAGCTTGTCTGTTGACTTCACATCCATGTGATATTTAACTGAATCTTAACTATATTTAACTGAATCTTAACTATATTTAACTGAATCTTAACTATATTTAACTGAATCTTAACTCGTTAAATGATTAAGTCGTTAAATTATTTGTTAATACATTATTTAATTAGCACATGGTCATTGACTTATGAAACTCAGTTACTTGTTAATTGACTGTTGGATTACACCAAAGGTTTGCTTCCTTCTCTCTCGCGCTATTTGCACACGACACACGAATCATGGTGAATGACTAGCCCCCCCCCCTCCCCCCCATCCCACCCCGTGCTGAACTAGGCGTGTTAGGGAGGGGGGGGGGTCCACGATAATGGTCCTAGATCTCCTGATGTGAAGTGAAATGAAATCGTATCATTTGGAGCGCCCTCTGTGGGCATGAGAGCTACATTGTGCCTGGGAAGCCTACCGAGACAATGTCATGGATGGGGTAAAACCTGTCCCATGCAGGTGTAGGTACCAGGTCTCCCCGGGGGACAATCAACGTGTTTTCGTTATTTACAAACGGAGGTATGGACGGTGGTCAGACCGCCGAGAGTTTGTATTACATTGATTAACATTGATTTACATTTCTCAAGCGTCTGAAGCTTACAATAGGAAACCAGTATTTTATCATCTAACACCTCCCCTCCCCCCCCCTCTAACCCCCCTCTAAAACGCTCATCTTCTCATCTACCCTCGTCCCCTTCCTCTACGCCCTCCCATTTTCTCTTATCCCTCCCCTCCCCGCTCTTCCCCTCTCTCCTCACCCGCACCCCTCCCCCCTTCCATTCCTCGTCCCTGCTCTTCGTCCCCCCTCTCGCCACTGCCCACCCCCTTTCCGCCCCTCCCCCTCCTTCCCCTCCCCCCCCCACATCCCATCCCCCCATCCCGTCTCCCTACCCCTCCCAATCCCAGAGACATCCACCCATACCCACAGCGCAAACTCTCTCCCCCCCCTCCCAATCCCAGAGACATCCACCCATACCCACAGCGCAAACTCTCTCCCCCCCCTCCCAATCCCAGAGACATCCACCCATACCCACAGCGCAAACTCTCTCCCCCCCCTCCCAATCCCAGAGACATCCACCCATACCCACAGCGCAAACTCTCTCCCCCCCCTCCCAATCCCAGAGACATCCACCCATACCCACAGCGCAAACTCTCTCCCCCCCCTCCCAATCCCAGAGACATCCACCCATACCCACAGCGCAAACTCTCTCCCCCCCCCTCCCAATCCCAGAGACATCCACCCATACCCACAGCGCAAACTCTCTCCCCCCCCCCCCCTCGCCCTCTCCCCGTCACTGGCAGGCAGCACCTTACCCCTGACCCCCGGGACATTGAATGAGCCGTGTGATGTCCGCAGCAGGTCTGCCGATTAGAGATCGACTTCCGAAGACGTCGCCAGGCCATAATTCAATCACCTGCTGCGAGGCGATAGGCACGGGGCGCTTAGCCTTTCATTCCTGTCCGGGACATCGGGCGGGGGGGAGGGAGGGGGGGGGGGCAGCGGGGGCCCGCGGCGCCGACGGTGGAGTGGGGGAGGGGGTAGAGTGATAGGGATAGGGAGGGATAGCGAAAAGGGGCATACAGGTCCAGGTAGGAAGGGGTAAGGAGAGGCGGTAAGGAGGATGGGGTGAGGCGACATAGGGAGGGTAGGGCGATAAGGGGTAAGGGGGGATAGGGGTCGGGAGGGGTAGAGGGAGACGGGTGGGGAGGGTCATGAGGAGAGGCGCTAAGAGGGGACAGGGGAGAAGGGGGGATAGAGGTGAGGAGGGGTAGGGAAATGGGGCGAGGAGGGGGATGGGTAAGGGTGATAACAAGAGAGAGCAGCGGAGGGGGGCGTGCCCGATTCTTTAAGAACTCATCCCCGTGAGAAGTCTATGTGGGGGCTGGGGAGGGTGGGTGGTGGTAGAGGTAGGGGGTAGGGGAGGGTAACAAGAGAGCGGGGGTGCGGGGTGGGTATATGGCACAACGCTCTATGAAGACTCCCATCAGGAGTTTATGCGTGTGAGGGTGGTGGGGGGGGGGGTGGCCTGGCGGGTAATATCGACTGGATCTGAAGGACGCTATCATCGTCAGCGGTCAATCAGCTGTAAAATTAACCCAATTTGGACTGAACGGGAGCTCGGTTAGACCTCCCGTTATGCGGCCTGTCTGCCGGTGACCCCTGGGCCGCCCCGCTAGCACCCCCTGGCTTACCCCCTTCCCCTTTCTCTCCCTGTACCCCCCGCCCCACCACCACCCACCCCTCCCCCGGCCCCCGGTGGAGGGGCCCCGAAGCCGCCAAATGAACACGTTCCCCGACAGCGATTTATAGCGGAGATATCACTCGCTTTATCAGTCGCGGGCCTCGGGGTCGGCTCACAATGCAGCCCGGGGGTCAGGGAGATGGAGTATGGCTCTTCACAAACCAGTCACTTTGTCCACTGATTGGCTTAATTCCATCGCGACCGGTCATCCTTAATGGGTTTTATCGATGACGGCCCCCGTTCTAAACTGAATCCCCCTCAACGCTACCCCCCCCCCCACCCACCCATCCCTACGCCCTCTCCTGCCTTCCTCTCCTGCTGTCCTCCCCCTCCCTCCCTCTTACCCTCTCATAGACGTGAGCACTGCCAGCCGATTTGGCGCGCTTTTTTCCCTCAAAAAGTCACGTTCGTTTTGAGATGGCGGTGTCGTCTGCTCACCATTCCCGCCATAACCGGAGCCACTGGCAACGCACTGTCTGCCCGGGGACAAGATTGGGGAGGGGTGGGTGCGTCAACAAGAAAAATGGACGGTTTCAAGGGAAATGAGATATCGGAATCAGGAACTTACTTCCATGTATGCCATATTCGATCATGTTTTGTTTTCACTGGCGGTAGCGGAGGGGGGGGGGGGAGGGGTGTTGGTAGGTAAAAGGGAGGGGGACATCAGTTGAAAGCTATACACTGACATCTGTTCTTCACATCCAACAGAAACAAACCCGTTCACAATGAGACAGTATTGCCCCCCCCCCCCTACGCCCCCCACCTCCCAACACCCTCCCCACCCCGCAACGCCACACATTTTAGAGAGAAAAGGGCCCTACCAACTTTGGCGAAAGTCTCAAATCCGCGGTCGTAAAATATGCAACTAGTTTTATTTTTCTTTGTTCAGAGTGGACAGCGGACACAGAGATCTGTAGATTTCAGTGTAACTCAATTGTCGCTTGTTTTAGATAGGATTGTGAGGCATGCGCTATCAGAATCCTGGAAAATTACGCATTGAGGTCCCATCCCAGCCATTGATGAAAACAACACAAGCAACTCTACAGACCATATCATTGCTGTGGTTCATTAAAAAAACTAAAACAAAGACTTTCAATTAAATAAGTGAAGCAAGAATTCGTCAAGATTCCATAGTATTCACAAGGTAAAGCCCATGATGTGTCTCCGAGTTAGGCGAATCCGTTCACTTTCAATCGGCGGTTTTTCATGTATCGTGTGCTGTAGTTCGGCAATATCCGTCGCGTGTGCGCCGTCGCCGCCTGCCTATGCCTGCGAGCCGTGACGCAGTTCGGCAATATGGTTTTACCTCTCGCCTTTGTGACGGCTTGCGGTATTTGTGCCGAGCCAAGCTCGCCTGTCCCCGCCGTTCGGGGTCGCTCGGTACACACCCATTTTGTAGCGTTTTTAGAAAAATTTAATGACAATTTCTTGGTCGCCTCCTTTCTGCTGCATTGACTGCATGCCGTCCGGGCCCGGCTTAACCGTATCTCTCACCCCCTCCTCTTCTTACCCTGGTGTGAGTGTGTGGGTGTGCGGGAAGGGGGGGGGGGGGGGGTGTCTATGACCTCTTGATCCATTGCTGATTTGTATTCTTACATTTTTAACGTCCATGGATCTGGCACGTTCAAAACCAGAAAAAATCTAACATGTTCTTTATTTACCATGGTAATTTATGAAGTTCTATCACTCATTTCATTCGTTTTTTTTTTGCAAAGAGTAGGGGGTTACCCCCGGGGACATGGCCCCACTCTCCCTTCCTTCTCCCATTGACGCGAAAAGAGAAACTGGTTAAAGTGTCCTAAATATAAAACCAAACACTCACTTCATTCACTCTCTTCGCTCTTATATCTAGCACCATAGTGAGCTCGAGTCTACCAGAAGCGATCCAATGTGAAGACCTGTTCACATTACTAATTCAAACCCCAATTAATTCTGCTGCTTAACAAGAACAAAAAACTATTATGCCTACTTGAGACATAACATGCCTGTGACACAGCGCCCCAGCTCGCGGTTAAATAAACACCCTCATCGTGGGAAAATCTCACCAACATCTTTAGAAGCGCTGAATAATTAACATTGACCGTTGTTATCCGTGTGTAAGTTGTGTCTCCGAGAACTGTGATAGAACAACAGACGGTCATTGCAATGTAGGTTAATGAGTTGTCAATAGTCTACCGTCTGCCGCATCCCGAGTCGCCGACCCTCCTCCCCACCAGGCCCCTCCACAAGTCCATCTCCACCCTCTTCATGTAACGCCGACAACACTGCCCGTCTCTCTACCCTCTTCATGTCGCTTCCTATCTAACACCGACAACACTGCCCGTCTCTCTACCCTCTTCACGTGGCTCCCTATGTAACGCCGACAACACTGCCCGTCTCTCTACCCTCTTCATGTCACTCCCTATGTAACACCGACAACACTGCCCGTCTCTCTACCCTCTTCATGTCACTCCCTATGTAACACCGACAACACTGCCCGTCTCTCTACCCTCTTCATGTCACTCCCTATGTAACGCCGACAACACTGCCCGTCTCTCTACCCTCTTCATGTCACTCCCTATGTAACACCGACAACACTGCCCGTCTCTCTACCCTCTTCACGTGGCTCCCTATGTAACACCGACAACACTGCCCGTCTCTCTACCCTCTTCATGTCGCTCCCTATGTAACGCCGACAACACTGCCCGTCTCTCTACCCTCTTCATGTCGCTCCCTATGTAACGCCGACAACACTGCCCGTCTCTCTACCCTCTTCATGTCGCTCCCTATCTAACACGGACAACACTGCCCGTCTCTCTACCCTCTTCACGTGGCTCCCTATGTAACACCGACAACACTGCCCGTCTCTCTACCCTCTTCACGTGGCTCCCTATGTAACGCCGACAACACTGCCCGTCTCTCTACCCTCTTCATGTCGCTCCCTATGTAACGCCGACAACACTGCCCGTCTCTCTACCCTCTTCATGTCGCTCCCTATGTAACACCGACAACACTGCCCGTCTCTCTACCCTCTTCATGTCGCTCCCTATGTAACGCCGACAACACTGCCCGTCTCTCTACCCTCTTCATGTCGCTCCCTATCTAACACCGACAACACTGCCCGTCTCTCTACCCTCTTCACGTGGCTCCCTATGTAACACCGACAACACTGCCCGTCTCTCTACCCTCTTCATGTCGCTCCCTATGTAACGCCGACAACACTGCCCGTCTCTCTACCCTCTTCATGTCGCTCCCTATCTAACACCGACAACACTGCCCGTCTCTCTACCCTCTTCACGTGGCTCCCTATGTAACACCGACAACACTGCCCGTCTCTCTACCCTCTTCATGTCGCTTCCTATCTAACACCGACAACACTGCCCGTCTCTCTACCCTCTTCACGTGGCTCCCTATGTAACGCCGACAACACTGCCCGTCTCTCTACCCTCTTCATGTCACTCCCTATGTAACACCGACAACACTGCCCGTCTCTCTACCCTCTTCATGTCACTCCCTATGTAACACCGACAACACTGCCCGTCTCTCTACCCTCTTCATGTCACTCCCTATGTAACGCCGACAACACTGCCCGTCTCTCTACCCTCTTCATGTCACTCCCTATGTAACACCGACAACACTGCCCGTCTCTCTACCCTCTTCATGTCACTCCCTATGTAACACCGACAACACTGCCCGTCTCTCTACCCTCTTCATGTCACTCCCTATGTAACACCGACAACACTGCCCGTCTCTCTACCCTCTTCACGTCGCTCCCTATGTAACACCGACAACACTGCCCGTCTCTCTACCCTCTTCATGTCGCTCCCTATGTAACGCCGACAACACTGCCCGTCTCTCTACCCTCTTCATGTCGCTCCCTATGTAACGCCGACAACACTGCCAGTCTCTCTACCCTCTTCATGTCACTCCCTATGTAACACCGACAACACTGCCCGTCTCTCTACCCTCTTCATGTCACTCCCTATGTAACACCGACAACACTGCCCGTCTCTCTACCCTCTTCATGTCGCTCCCTATGTAACACCGACAACACTGCCCGTCTCTCTACCCTCTTCATGTCGCTCCCTATGTAACGCCGACAACACTGCCAGTCTCTCTACCCTCTTCATGTCGCTCCCTATGTAACACCGACAACACTGCCCGTCTCTCTACCCTCTTCATGCCACTCCCTATGTAACACCGACAACACTGCCCGTCTCTCTACCCTCTTCATGTCACTCCCTATGTAACACCGACAACACTGCCCGTCTCTCTACCCTCTTCATGTCACTCCCTATGTAACGCCGACAACACTGCCCGTCTCTCTACCCTCTTCATGCCGCTCTCTATGTAACGCCGACAACACTGCCCGTCTCTCTACCCTCTTCATGTCACTCCCTATGTAACGCCGACAACACTGCCCGTCTCTCTACCCTCTTCACGTGGCTCCCTATGTAACACCGACAACACTGCCCGTCTCTCTACCCTCTTCATGTCGCTCCCTATGTAACGCCGACAACACTGCCCGTCTCTCTACCCTCTTCATGTCACTCCCTATGTAACGCCGACAACACTGCCCGTCTCTCTACCCTCTTCATGTCGCTCCCTATGTAACGCCGACAACACTACCCGTCTCTCTACCCTCTTCATGTCACTCCCTATGTAACGCTGACAACACTGCCCGTCTCTCTACCCTCTTCATGTCGCTCCCTATGTAACGCCGACAACACTGCCCGTCTCTCTACCCTCTTCATGCCACTCCCTATGTAACACCGACAACACTGCCCCTCTCTCTACCCTCTTCATGTCGCTCCCTATGTAACGCCGACAACACTGCCCGTCTCTCTACCCTCTTCATGTCGCTCTCTATGTAACGCCGACAACACTGCCCGTCTCTCTACCCTCTTCATGTCACTCCCTATGTAACACCGACAACACTGCCCGTCTCTCTACCCTCTTCATGTCACTCCCTATGTAACACCGACAACACTGCCAGTCTATCTACACTCTTCATGTCGCTCCCTATGTAACGCCGACAACACTGCCCGTCTCTCTACCCTCCTCATGTCGCTCCCTATGTAACACCGACAACACTGCCCGTCTCTCTACCCTCTTCATGTCGCTCCCTATGTAACACCGACAACACTGCCCGTCTCTCTACCCTCTTCATGTCGCTCCCTATGTAACACCGACAACACTGTCCGTCTCTCTACCCTCTTCATGTCGCTCCCTATGTAACACCGACAACACTGCCCGTCTCTCTACCCTCTTCATGTCGCTTCCTATGTAACGCCGACAACACTGCCCGTCTCTCTACCCTCTTCATGTCGCTTCCTATGTAACACCGACAACACTGCCCGTCTCTCTACCCTCTTCATGTCGCTTCCTATGTAACGCCGACAACACTGCCCGTCTCTCTACCCTCTTCATGCCACTCCCTATGTAACGCCGACAACACTGCCCGTCTCTCTACCCTCTTCATGTCGCTCCCTATGTAACGCCGACAACACTGCCCGTCTCTCTACCCTCTTCATGTCGCTCCCTATGTAACGCCGACAACACTGCCCGTCTCTCTACCCTCTTCATGTCACTCCCTATGTAACGCCGACAACACTGCCCGTCTCTCTACCCTCTTCATGTCGCTCCCTATGTAACGCCGACAACACTGCCCGTCTCTCTACCCTCTTCATGTCGCTCCCTATGTAACGCCGACAACACTGCCCGTCTCTCTACCCTCTTCATGTCGCTCCCTATGTAACCGCGACAACACTGCCCGTCTCTCTACCCTCTTCATGTCGCTCCCTATGTAACGCCGACAACACTGCCCGTCTCTCTACCCTCTTCATGTCGTTCCCTATGTAACGCCGACAACACTGCCCGTCTCTCTACCCTCTTCATGTCGCTCCCTATGTAACGCCGACAACACTGCCCGTCTCTCTACCCTCTTCATGTCGCTCCCTATGTAACGCCGACAACACTGCCCGTCTCTCTACCCTCTTCATGTCGCTCCCTATGTAACGCCGACAACACTGCCCGTCTCTCTACCCTCTTCATGTCGCTCCCTATGTAACGCCGACAACACTGCCCGTCTCTCTACCCTCTTCATGTCGCTCCCTATGTAACGCCGACAACACTGCCCGTCTCTCTACCCTCTTCATGCCACTCCCTATGTAACGCCGACAACACTGCCCGTCTCTCTACCCTCTTCATGTCGCTCCCTATGTAACGCCGACAACACTGCCCGTCTCTCTACCCTCTTCATGTCGCTCCCTATGTAACGCCGACAACACTGCCCGTCTCTCTACCCTCTTCATGTCGCTCCCTATGTAACGCCGACAACACTGCCCGTCTCTCTACCCTCTTCATGTCACTCCCTATGTAACGCCGACAACACTGCCCGTCTCTCTACCCTCTTCATGTCGCTCTCTATGTAACGCCGACAACACTGCCCGTCTCTCTACCCTCTTCATGTCGCTCCCTATGTAACGCCGACAAAACTGCCCGTCTCTCTGCCCTCTTCATGTCGCTCTCTATGTAACACCGACAACACTGCCCGTCTCTCTACCCTCTTCATGTCACTCCCTATGTAACGCCGACAACACTGCCCGTCTCTCTACCCTCTTCATGTCGCTCCCTATGTAACGCCGACAACACTGCCCGTCTCTCTACCCTCTTCATGTCGCTTCCTATGTAACACCGACAACACTGCCCGTCTCTCTACCCTCTTCATGTCGCTCCCTATGTAACGCCGACAACACTGCCCGTCTCTCTACCCTCTTCATGTCGCTTCCTATGTAACACCGACAACACTGCCCGTCTCTCTACCCTCTTCATGTCACTCCCTATGTAACGCCGACAAAACTGCCCGTCTCTCTACCCTCTTCATGTCGCTCCCTATGTAACGCCGACAACACTGCCCGTCTCTCTACCCTCTTCATGTCGCTCCCTATGTAACGCCGACAACACTGCCCGTCTCTCTACCCTCTTCATGTCGCTTCCTATGTAACACCGACAACACTGCCCGTCTCTCTACCCTCTTCATGTCGCTCCCTATGTAACGCCGACAACACTGCCCGTCTCTCTACCCTCTTCATGTCGCTCCCTATCTAACACCGACAACACTGCCCGTCTCTCTACCCTCTTCACGTGGCTCCCTATGTAACACCGACAACACTGCCCGTCTCTCTACCCTCTTCATGTCGCTCCCTATGTAACGCCGACAACACTGCCCGTCTCTCTACCCTCTTCATGTCGCTCCCTATCTAACACCGACAACACTGCCCGTCTCTCTACCCTCTTCACGTGGCTCCCTATGTAACACCGACAACACTGCCCGTCTCTCTACCCTCTTCATGTCGCTTCCTATCTAACACCGACAACACTGCCCGTCTCTCTACCCTCTTCACGTGGCTCCCTATGTAACGCCGACAACACTGCCCGTCTCTCTACCCTCTTCATGTCACTCCCTATGTAACACCGACAACACTGCCCGTCTCTCTACCCTCTTCATGTCACTCCCTATGTAACACCGACAACACTGCCCGTCTCTCTACCCTCTTCATGTCACTCCCTATGTAACGCCGACAACACTGCCCGTCTCTCTACCCTCTTCATGTCACTCCCTATGTAACACCGACAACACTGCCCGTCTCTCTACCCTCTTCATGTCACTCCCTATGTAACACCGACAACACTGCCCGTCTCTCTACCCTCTTCATGTCACTCCCTATGTAACACCGACAACACTGCCCGTCTCTCTACCCTCTTCACGTCGCTCCCTATGTAACACCGACAACACTGCCCGTCTCTCTACCCTCTTCATGTCGCTCCCTATGTAACGCCGACAACACTGCCCGTCTCTCTACCCTCTTCATGTCGCTCCCTATGTAACGCCGACAACACTGCCAGTCTCTCTACCCTCTTCATGTCACTCCCTATGTAACACCGACAACACTGCCCGTCTCTCTACCCTCTTCATGTCACTCCCTATGTAACACCGACAACACTGCCCGTCTCTCTACCCTCTTCATGTCGCTCCCTATGTAACACCGACAACACTGCCCGTCTCTCTACCCTCTTCATGTCGCTCCCTATGTAACGCCGACAACACTGCCAGTCTCTCTACCCTCTTCATGTCGCTCCCTATGTAACACCGACAACACTGCCCGTCTCTCTACCCTCTTCATGCCACTCCCTATGTAACACCGACAACACTGCCCGTCTCTCTACCCTCTTCATGTCACTCCCTATGTAACACCGACAACACTGCCCGTCTCTCTACCCTCTTCATGTCACTCCCTATGTAACGCCGACAACACTGCCCGTCTCTCTACCCTCTTCATGCCGCTCTCTATGTAACGCCGACAACACTGCCCGTCTCTCTACCCTCTTCATGTCACTCCCTATGTAACGCCGACAACACTGCCCGTCTCTCTACCCTCTTCACGTGGCTCCCTATGTAACACCGACAACACTGCCCGTCTCTCTACCCTCTTCATGTCGCTCCCTATGTAACGCCGACAACACTGCCCGTCTCTCTACCCTCTTCATGTCACTCCCTATGTAACGCCGACAACACTGCCCGTCTCTCTACCCTCTTCATGTCGCTCCCTATGTAACGCCGACAACACTACCCGTCTCTCTACCCTCTTCATGTCACTCCCTATGTAACGCTGACAACACTGCCCGTCTCTCTACCCTCTTCATGTCGCTCCCTATGTAACGCCGACAACACTGCCCGTCTCTCTACCCTCTTCATGCCACTCCCTATGTAACACCGACAACACTGCCCCTCTCTCTACCCTCTTCATGTCGCTCCCTATGTAACGCCGACAACACTGCCCGTCTCTCTACCCTCTTCATGTCGCTCTCTATGTAACGCCGACAACACTGCCCGTCTCTCTACCCTCTTCATGTCACTCCCTATGTAACACCGACAACACTGCCCGTCTCTCTACCCTCTTCATGTCACTCCCTATGTAACACCGACAACACTGCCAGTCTATCTACACTCTTCATGTCGCTCCCTATGTAACGCCGACAACACTGCCCGTCTCTCTACCCTCCTCATGTCGCTCCCTATGTAACACCGACAACACTGCCCGTCTCTCTACCCTCTTCATGTCGCTCCCTATGTAACACCGACAACACTGCCCGTCTCTCTACCCTCTTCATGTCGCTCCCTATGTAACACCGACAACACTGTCCGTCTCTCTACCCTCTTCATGTCGCTCCCTATGTAACACCGACAACACTGCCCGTCTCTCTACCCTCTTCATGTCGCTTCCTATGTAACGCCGACAACACTGCCCGTCTCTCTACCCTCTTCATGTCGCTTCCTATGTAACACCGACAACACTGCCCGTCTCTCTACCCTCTTCATGTCGCTTCCTATGTAACGCCGACAACACTGCCCGTCTCTCTACCCTCTTCATGCCACTCCCTATGTAACGCCGACAACACTGCCCGTCTCTCTACCCTCTTCATGTCGCTCCCTATGTAACGCCGACAACACTGCCCGTCTCTCTACCCTCTTCATGTCGCTCCCTATGTAACGCCGACAACACTGCCCGTCTCTCTACCCTCTTCATGTCACTCCCTATGTAACGCCGACAACACTGCCCGTCTCTCTACCCTCTTCATGTCGCTCCCTATGTAACGCCGACAACACTGCCCGTCTCTCTACCCTCTTCATGTCGCTCCCTATGTAACGCCGACAACACTGCCCGTCTCTCTACCCTCTTCATGTCGCTCCCTATGTAACCGCGACAACACTGCCCGTCTCTCTACCCTCTTCATGTCGCTCCCTATGTAACGCCGACAACACTGCCCGTCTCTCTACCCTCTTCATGTCGTTCCCTATGTAACGCCGACAACACTGCCCGTCTCTCTACCCTCTTCATGTCGCTCCCTATGTAACGCCGACAACACTGCCCGTCTCTCTACCCTCTTCATGTCGCTCCCTATGTAACGCCGACAACACTGCCCGTCTCTCTACCCTCTTCATGTCGCTCCCTATGTAACGCCGACAACACTGCCCGTCTCTCTACCCTCTTCATGTCGCTCCCTATGTAACGCCGACAACACTGCCCGTCTCTCTACCCTCTTCATGTCGCTCCCTATGTAACGCCGACAACACTGCCCGTCTCTCTACCCTCTTCATGCCACTCCCTATGTAACGCCGACAACACTGCCCGTCTCTCTACCCTCTTCATGTCGCTCCCTATGTAACGCCGACAACACTGCCCGTCTCTCTACCCTCTTCATGTCGCTCCCTATGTAACGCCGACAACACTGCCCGTCTCTCTACCCTCTTCATGTCGCTCCCTATGTAACGCCGACAACACTGCCCGTCTCTCTACCCTCTTCATGTCACTCCCTATGTAACGCCGACAACACTGCCCGTCTCTCTACCCTCTTCATGTCGCTCTCTATGTAACGCCGACAACACTGCCCGTCTCTCTACCCTCTTCATGTCGCTCCCTATGTAACGCCGACAAAACTGCCCGTCTCTCTGCCCTCTTCATGTCGCTCTCTATGTAACACCGACAACACTGCCCGTCTCTCTACCCTCTTCATGTCACTCCCTATGTAACGCCGACAACACTGCCCGTCTCTCTACCCTCTTCATGTCGCTCCCTATGTAACGCCGACAACACTGCCCGTCTCTCTACCCTCTTCATGTCGCTTCCTATGTAACACCGACAACACTGCCCGTCTCTCTACCCTCTTCATGTCGCTCCCTATGTAACGCCGACAACACTGCCCGTCTCTCTACCCTCTTCATGTCGCTTCCTATGTAACACCGACAACACTGCCCGTCTCTCTACCCTCTTCATGTCACTCCCTATGTAACGCCGACAAAACTGCCCGTCTCTCTACCCTCTTCATGTCGCTCCCTATGTAACGCCGACAACACTGCCCGTCTCTCTACCCTCTTCATGTCGCTCCCTATGTAACGCCGACAACACTGCCCGTCTCTCTACCCTCTTCATGTCGCTTCCTATGTAACACCGACAACACTGCCCGTCTCTCTACCCTCTTCATGTCGCTTCCTATGTAACACCGACAACACTGCCCGTCTCTCTACCCTCTTCATGTCACTCCCTATGTAACGCCGACAAAACTGCCCGTCTCTCTACCCTCTTCATGTCGCTCCCTATGTAACGCCGACAACACTGCCCGTCTCTCTACCCTCTTCATGTCACTCCCTATGTAACGCCGACAACACTGCCCGTCTCTCTACCCTCTTCATGTCACTCCCTATGTAACACCGACAACACTGCCCGTCTCTCCACCCTCTTCATGTCGCTCCCTATGTAACGCCGACAACACTGCCCGTCTCTCTACCCTCTTCATGTCGCTCCCTATGTAACGCCGACAACACTGCCCGTCTCTCTACCCTCTTCATGTCACTCCCTATGTAACACCGACAACACTGCCCGTCTCTCTACCCTCTTCATGTCGCTCCCTATGTAACGCCGACAACACTGCCCGTCTCTCTACCCTCTTCATGTCGCTTCCTATGTAACACCGACAACACTGCCCGTCTCTGTACCCTCTTCATGTCGCTGCCTATGTAACGCCGACAACACTGTCCGTCTCTCTACCCTCTTCATGTCACTCCCTATGTAACGCCGACAACACTGCCCGTCTCTCTACCCTCTTCATGTCACTCCCTATGTAACACCGAAAACACTGCCCGTCTCTCTACCCTCTTCATGTCACTCCCTATGTAACGCCGACAACACTGCCCGTCTCTCTACCCTCTTCATGTCACTCCCTATGTAACACCGACAACACTGCCCGTCTCTCTACCCTCTTCATGTCGCTCCCTATGTAACGCCGACAACACTGCCCGTCTCTCTACCCTCTTCATGTCGCTTCCTATGTAACACCGACAACACTGCCCGTCTCTCTACCCTCTTCATGTCGCTGCCTATGTAACGCCGACAACACTGTCCGTCTCTCTACCCTCTTCATGTCACTCCCTATGTAACGCCGACAACACTGCCCGTCTCTCTACCCTCTTCATGTCGCTCCCTATGTAACACCGACAACACTGCCCGTCTCTCTACCCTCTTCATGTCGCTGCCTATGTAACGCCGACAACACTGTCCGTCTCTCTACCCTCTTCATGTCGCTCCCTATGTAACACCGACAACACTGCCCGTCTCTCTACCCTCTTCATGTCGATCCCTATGTAACGCCGACAACACTGCCCGTCTCTCTACCCTCTTCATGTCGCTCCCTATGTAACGCCGACAACACTGCCCGTCTCTCTACCCTCTTCATGTCGCTTCCTATGTAACACCGACAACACTGCCCGTCTCTCTACCCTCTTCATGTCGCTCCCTATGTAACACCGACAACAGTGCCCGTCTCTTTACCCTCTTCATGTCACTCCCTATGTAACACCGACAACACTGCCCGTCTCTCTACCCTCTTCATGTCGCTCCCTATGTAACACCGACAACACTGCCCGTCTCTCTACCCTCTTCATGTCACTCCCTATGTAACGCTGACAACACTGCCCGTCTCTCTACCCTCTTCATGTCGCTCCCTATGTAACGCCGACAACACTGCCCGTCTCTCTACCCTCTTCATGTCACTCCCTATGTAACGCCGACAACACTGCCCGTCTCTCTACCCTCTTCATGTCACTCCCTATGTAACACCGACAACACTGCCCGTCTCTCTACCCTCTTCATGTCACTCCCTATGTAACGCCGACAACACTGCCCGTCTCTCTACCCTCTTCATGTCACTCCCTATGTAACGCCGACAACACTGCCAGTCTCTCTACCCTCTTCATGTCGCTCCCTATGTAACGCCGACAACACTGCCCGTCTCTCTACCCTCTTCATGTCGCTCCCTATGTAACACCGACAACACTGCCAGTCTCTCTACCCTCTTCATGTCGCTCCCTATGTAACGCCGACAACACTGCCCGTCTCTCTACCCTCTTCATGTCGCTCCCTATGTAACGCCAACAACACTGCCCGTCTCTCTACTCTCTTCATGTCGCTCCCTATGTAACGCCGACAACACTGCCCGTCTCTCTACCCTCTTCATGTCGCTCCCTATGTAACGCCGACAACACTGCCCGTCTCTCTACCCTCTTCATGTCACTCCCTATGTAACACCGACAACACTGCCCGTCTCTCTACCCTCTTCATGTCGCTCCCTATGTAACACCGACAACACTACCCGTCTCTCTACCCTCTTCATGTCACTCCCTATTTAACGCCGACAACACTGCCCGTCTCTCTACCCTCTTCATGTCGCTCCCTATGTAACACCGACAACACTGCCCGTCTCTCTACCCTCTTCATGTCACTCCCTATGTAACGCCGACAACACTGCCCGTCTCTCTACCCTCTTCATGTCGCTCCCTATGTAACGCCGACAACACTGCCCGTCTCTCTACCCTCTTCATGTCACTCCCTATGTAAAACCGACAACACTGCCCGTCTCTCTACCCTCTTCATGTCACTCCCTATGTAACACCGACAACACTGCCCGTCTCTCTACCCTCTTCATGTCGCTCCCTATGTAACACCGACAACACTGCCCGTCTCTCTACCCTCTTCATGTCGCTCCCTATGTAACGCTGACAACACTGCCCGTCTCTCTACCCTCTTCATGTCGCTCCCTATGTAACGCCGACAACACTGCCCGTCTCTCTACCCTCTTCATGTCGCTCCCTATGTAACGCCGACAACACTGCCCGTCTCTCTACCCTCTTCATGTCGCTCCCTATGTAAAGCCGACAACACTGCCCGTCTCTTTACCCTCTTCATGTCACTCCCTATGTAAAACCGACAACACTGCCCGTCTCTCTACCCTCTTCATGTCACTCCCTATGTAACACCGACAACACTGCCCGTCTCTTTACCCTCTTCATGTCACTCCCTATGTAACGCCGACAACACTGCCCGTCTCTCTACCCTCTTCATGTCACTCCCTATGTAACACCGACAACACTGCCCGTCTCTCTACCCTCTTCATGTCACTCCCTATGTAACGCCGACAACACTGCCCGTCTCTCTACCCTCTTCATGTCACTCCCTATGTAACACCGACAACACTGCCCGTCTCTCTACCCTCTTCATGTCACTCCCTATGTAACGCCGACAACACTGCCCGTCTCTCTACCCTCTTCATGTCACTCCCTATGTAACACCGACAACACTGCCCGTCTCTCCACCCTCTTCATGTCGCTCCCTATGTAACGCCGACAACACTGCCCGTCTCTCTACCCTCTTCATGTCACTCCCTATGTAACACCGACAACACTGCCCGTCTCTCTACCCTCTTCATGTCACTCCCTATGTAACACCGACAACACTGCCCGTCTCTCTACCCTCTTCATGTCACTCCCTATGTAACACCGACAACACTGCCCGTCTCTCTACCCTCTTCATGTCACTCCCTATGTAACGCCGACAACACTGCCCGTCTCTCTACCCTCTTCATGTCACTCCCTATGTAACACCGACAACACTGCCCGTCTCTCTACCCTCTTCATGTCACTCCCTATGTAACACCGACAACACTGCCCGTCTCTCTACCCTCTTCATGTCGCTCCCTATGTAACGCCGACAACACTGCCCGTCTCTCTACCCTCTTCATGTCACTCCCTATGTAACACCGACAACACTGCCCGTCTCTCTACCCTCTTCATGTCACTCCCTATGTAACGCCGACAACACTGCCCGTCTCTCTACCCTCTTCATGTCACTCCCTATGTAACGCCGACAACACTGCCCGTCTCTCTACCCTCTTCATGTCACTCCCTATGTAACGCCGACAACACTGCCCGTCTCTCTACCCTCTTCATGTCACTCCCTATGTAACGCCGACAACACTGCCCGTCTCTCTACCCTCTTCATGTCGCTCCCTATGTAACACCGACAACACTGCCCGTCTCTCTACCCTCTTCATGTCACTCCGTATGTAACGCCGACAACACTGCCCGTCTCTCTACCCTCTTCATGTCGCTCCCTATGTAACACCGACAACACTGCCCGTCTCTCTACCCTCTTCATGTCGCTCCCTATGTAACGCCGGCAACACTGCCCGTCTCTCTACCCTCTTCATGTCACTCCCTATGTAACACCGACAACACTGCCCGTCTCTCTACCCTCTTCATGTCACTCCCTATGTAACGCCGACAACACTGCCCGTCTCTCTACCCTCTTCATGTCACTCCCTATGTAACGCCGACAACACTGCCCGTCTCTCTACCCTCTTCATGTCACTCCCTATGTAACGCCGACAACACTGCCCGTCTCTCTACCCTCTTCATGTCACTCCCTATGTAACACCGACAACACTGCCCGTCTCTCTACCCTCTTCATGTCGCTCCCTATGTAACGCCGACAACACTGCCCGTCTCTCTACCCTCTTCATGTCGCTCCCTATGTAACACCGACAACACTGCCCGTCTCTCTACCCTCTTCATGTCGCTCCCTATGTAACACCGACAACACTGCCCGTCTCTCTACCCTCTTCATGTCGCTCCCTATGTAACGCTGACAACACTGCCCGTCTCTCTACCCTCTTCATGTCGCTCCCTATGTAACGCCGACAACACTGCCCGTCTCTCTACCCTCTTCATGTCGCTCCCTATGTAACACCGACAACACTGCCCGTCTCTCTACCCTCTTCATGTCGCTCCCTATGTAAAGCCGACAACACTGCCCGTCTCTTTACCCTCTTCATGTCACTCCCTATGTAAAACCGACAACACTGCCCGTCTCTCTACCCTCTTCATGTCACTCCCTATGTAACACCGACAACACTGCCCGTCTCTTTACCCTCTTCATGTCACTCCCTATGTAACGCCGACAACACTGCCCGTCTCTCTACCCTCTTCATGTCACTCCCTATGTAACACCGACAACACTGCCCGTCTCTCTACCCTCTTCATGTCACTCCCTATGTAACGCCGACAACACTGCCCGTCTCTCTACCCTCTTCATGTCACTCCCTATGTAACACCGACAACACTGCCCGTCTCTCTACCCTCTTCATGTCACTCCCTATGTAACGCCGACAACACTGCCCGTCTCTCTACCCTCTTCATGTCACTCCCTATGTAACACCGACAACACTGCCCGTCTCTCCACCCTCTTCATGTCGCTCCCTATGTAACGCCGACAACACTGCCCGTCTCTCTACCCTCTTCATGTCACTCCCTATGTAACACCGACAACACTGCCCGTCTCTCTACCCTCTTCATGTCACTCCCTATGTAACACCGACAACACTGCCCGTCTCTCTACCCTCTTCATGTCACTCCCTATGTAACACCGACAACACTGCCCGTCTCTCTACCCTCTTCATGTCACTCCCTATGTAACGCCGACAACACTGCCCGTCTCTCTACCCTCTTCATGTCACTCCCTATGTAACACCGACAACACTGCCCGTCTCTCTACCCTCTTCATGTCACTCCCTATGTAACACCGACAACACTGCCCGTCTCTCTACCCTCTTCATGTCGCTCCCTATGTAACGCCGACAACACTGCCCGTCTCTCTACCCTCTTCATGTCACTCCCTATGTAACACCGACAACACTGCCCGTCTCTCTACCCTCTTCATGTCACTCCCTATGTAACGCCGACAACACTGCCCGTCTCTCTACCCTCTTCATGTCACTCCCTATGTAACGCCGACAACACTGCCCGTCTCTCTACCCTCTTCATGTCACTCCCTATGTAACGCCGACAACACTGCCCGTCTCTCTACCCTCTTCATGTCACTCCCTATGTAACGCCGACAACACTGCCCGTCTCTCTACCCTCTTCATGTCGCTCCCTATGTAACACCGACAACACTGCCCGTCTCTCTACCCTCTTCATGTCACTCCGTATGTAACGCCGACAACACTGCCCGTCTCTCTACCCTCTTCATGTCGCTCCCTATGTAACACCGACAACACTGCCCGTCTCTCTACCCTCTTCATGTCGCTCCCTATGTAACGCCGACAACACTGCCCGTCGCTCTACCCTCTTCATGTCGCTCCCTATGTAACACCGACAACACTGTCCGTCTCTCTACCCTCTTCATGTCACTCCCTATGTAACGCCGACAACACTGCCCGTCTCTCTACCCTCTTCATGTCACTCCCTATGTAACGCCGACAACACTGCCCGTCTCTCTACCCTCTTCATGTCGCTCCCTATGTAACGCCGACAACACTGCCCGTCTCTCTACCCTCTTCATGTCGCTCCCTATGTAACACCGACAACACTGCCAGTCTCTCTACCCTCTTCATGTCGCTCCCTATGTAACGCCGACAACACTGCCCGTCTCTCTACCCTCTTCATGTCGCTCCCTATGTAACGCCAACAACACTGCCCGTCTCTCTACTCTCTTCATGTCGCTCCCTATGTAACGCCGACAACACTGCCCGTCTCTCTACCCTCTTCATGTCGCTCCCTATGTAACGCCGACAACACTGCCCGTCTCTCTACCCTCTTCATGTCACTCCCTATGTAACACCGACAACACTGCCCGTCTCTCTACCCTCTTCATGTCGCTCCCTATGTAACACCGACAACACTACCCGTCTCTCTACCCTCTTCATGTCACTCCCTATTTAACGCCGACAACACTGCCCGTCTCTCTACCCTCTTCATGTCGCTCCCTATGTAACACCGACAACACTGCCCGTCTCTCTACCCTCTTCATGTCACTCCCTATGTAACGCCGACAACACTGCCCGTCTCTCTACCCTCTTCATGTCGCTCCCTATGTAACGCCGACAACACTGCCCGTCTCTCTACCCTCTTCATGTCACTCCCTATGTAAAACCGACAACACTGCCCGTCTCTCTACCCTCTTCATGTCACTCCCTATGTAACACCGACAACACTGCCCGTCTCTCTACCCTCTTCATGTCGCTCCCTATGTAACACCGACAACACTGCCCGTCTCTCTACCCTCTTCATGTCGCTCCCTATGTAACGCTGACAACACTGCCCGTCTCTCTACCCTCTTCATGTCGCTCCCTATGTAACGCCGACAACACTGCCCGTCTCTCTACCCTCTTCATGTCGCTCCCTATGTAACGCCGACAACACTGCCCGTCTTTCTACCCTCTTCATGTCGCTCCCTATGTAAAGCCGACAACACTGCCCGTCTCTTTACCCTCTTCATGTCACTCCCTATGTAACGCCGACAACACTGCCCGTCTCTCTACCCTCTTCATGTCGCTCCCTATGTAACACCGACAACACTGCCCGTCTCTCTACCCTCTTCATGTCACTCCCTATGTAACGCCGACAACACTGCCCGTCTCTCTACCCTCTTCATGTCACTCCGTATGTAACGCCGACAACACTGCCCGTCTCTCTACCCTCTTCATGTCACTCCGTATGTAACACCGACAACACTGCCCGTCTCTCTACCCTCTTCATGTCACTCCGTATGTAACGCCGACAACACTGCCCGTCTCTCTACCCTCTTCATGCCACTCCCTATGTAACACCGACAACACTGCCCGTCTCTCTACCCTCTTCATGTCACTCCGTATGTAACACCGACAACACTGCCCGTCTCTCTACCCTCTTCATGCCACTCCCTATGTAACGCCGACAACACTGCCCGTCTCTCTACCCTCTTCATGCCACTCCCTATGTAACGCCGACAACACTGCCCGTCTCTCTACCCTCTTCATGTCACTCCCTATGTAACACCGACAACACTGCCCGTCTCTCTACCCTCTTCATGTCGCTCCCTATGTAACACCGACAACACTGCCCGTCTCTCTACCCTCTTCATGTCACTCCCTATGTAACGCCGACAACACTGCCCGTCTCTCTACCCTCTTCATGTCGCTTCCTATGTAACACCGACAACACTGGCCGTCTCTCTACCCTCTTCATGTCGCTCCGTATGTAACGCCGACAACACTGCCCGTCTCTCTACCCTCTTCATGTCGCTCCCTATGTAACACCGACAACACTGCCCGTCTCTCTACCCTCTTCATGTCGCTCTCTATGTAACGCCGACAACACTGCCCGTCTCTCTACCCTCTTCATGTCACTCCCTATGTAACGCCGACAACACTGCCCGTCTCTCTACCCTCTTCATGCCACTCCCTATGTAACGCCGACAACACTGCCCGTCTCTCTACCCTCTTCATGTCGCTCCCTATGTAACGCCGACAACACTGCCCGTCTCTCTACCCTCTTCATGTCACTCCCTATGTAACGCCGACAACACTGCCCGTCTCTCTACCCTCTTCATGCCACTCCCTATGTAACGCCGACAACACTGCCCGTCTCTCTACCCTCTTCATGTCGCTCCCTATGTAACGCCGACAACACTGCCCGTCTCTCTACCCTCTTCATGTCACTCCCTATGTAACGCCGACAACACTGCCCGTCTCTCTACCCTCTTCATGTCACTCCCTATGTAACACCGAAAACACTGCCCGTCTCTCTACCCTCTTCATGTCACTCCCTATGTAACGCCGACAACACTGCCCGTCTCTCTACCCTCTTCATGTCACTCCCTATGTAACACCGACAACACTGCCCGTCTCTCTACCCTCTTCATGTCACTCCGTATGTAACGCCGACAACACTGCCCGTCTCTCTACCCTCTTCATGCCACTCCCTATGTAACACCGACAACACTGCCCGTCTCTCTACCCTCTTCATGTCGCTCCCTATGTAACGCCGACAACACTGCCCGTCTCTCTACCCTCTTCATGTCACTCCCTATGTAACGCCGACAACACTGCCCGTCTCTCTACCCTCTTCATGTCACTCCCTATGTAACACCGACAACACTGCCCGTCTCTCTACCCTCTTCATGTCGCTCCCTATGTAACACCGACAACACTGCCCGTCTCTCTACCCTCTTCATGTCGCTCCCTATGTAACACCGACAACACTGCCCGTCTCTCTACCCTCTTCATGTCACTCCCTATGTATTGCCGACAACACTGCCCGTCTCTCTACCCTCTTCATGTCACTCCCTATGTAACACCGACAACACTGCCCGTCTCTCTACCCTCTTCATGTCGCTCCCTATGTAACGCTGACAACACTGCCCGTCTCTCTACCCTCTTCATGTCGCTCCCTATGTAACGCTGACAACACTGCCCGTCTCTCTACCCTCTTCATGTCGCTCCCTATGTAACACCGACAACACTGCCCGTCTCTCTACCCTCTTCATGTCACTCCCTATGTAACGCCGACAACACTGCCCGTCTCTCTACCCTCTTCATGTCACTCCCTATGTAACACCGACAACACTGCCCGTCTCTCTACCCTCTTCATGTCGCTCCCTATGTAACGCTGACAACACTGCCCGTCTCTCTACCCTCTTCATGTCGCTCCCTATGTAACGCTGACAACACTGCCCGTCTCTCTACCCTCTTCATGTCGCTCCCTATGTAACGCTGACAACACTGCCCGTCTCTCTACCCTCTTCATGTCACTCCCTATGTAACGCCGACAACACTGCCCGTCTCTCTACCCTCTTCATGTCGCTCCCTATGTAACGCTGACAACACTGCCCGTCTCTCTACCCTCTTCATGTCGCTCCGTATGTAACGCCGACAACACCTTTCAGATACCAATACGCCACCAGCGTTCCTTAAGTTTAATCCACAAGATCCCCCCACGCCTCCCCGACCCACCCCCGTCATCCCCCCACTGCAACGGGACATCCAGTTTGGCCGCAATCCCCACAGGTGGGAGAGGGCCAGGCGACACGGGTCACCGCTTACCGTTTGCACGGTTGGGAGGTTTTTTCTTCGGGTAAAATTGGGTGATTTTGGCGACTCGCAGGCTTCGCAGATGCGAAAAACGCGCGGCTTCAATTGTCATATACGTCACTAAGCGATGACAAACGAGCGTCAACCAATGGCGCCTACCTCGTTAGCTTATTTGACCAAATCGCTCCGTGTTTGCCGCGAAAATCAAAGTTTAAAGGGATGTTGCCCGGGCCATTTTTTGCCATTGATTTAACTGAACGTTCACGGCGGCGACGGTGTCGCCCTCTATCGGAGGGTACGAGACACGAGCGACTTTTCTCTCTCCCTTCTGTTTTTTTTGGCCCGTTTACCAGGTGGACATTCATGGCCATTGTTGCTATATCCACAGCCCTATTGTCACCCCCCATGGCTATCTGTTAGTCCTCGGTAAACCCAAACATTGCTCCTCATAAATGTGAACAATAATTGATAAACGGGGATCGTTTTTTTGTTGTCCCTTCTTTTCCTTCAGCGTGCGCTATATTTACTCTGCGCGTGGTATTTTGATTGCTAAGCCGTCTATCTGAGAATAGTGGCCTAACATGGGATCAATCTGTGGCCAAATTTACCCGACCAACCCTACCTCCACTGCCCCCTTCCTCCCTCCCTCCCTCCCCCTGCCCAGCCCTCCCCTATCCAACGCCTCTTATTGGAGGGACAAAAAAAGGGTGAACAATAAAACTGAGATGTGTGCTGTGTTGTTGAGGCGCCCGCGGACTGAGTGTAGCCGTTGAAACGCGGGGAGTAGAATCTGAGCAATCAAACCTCGCCGCGCGCGCGTTTTCAGACGACCAACGCCGCCTTTCCTTTAGCGTCATCTGCCGTAAACCTGCAAACAATCTATAGCGACGGTTGCCTGCCCCAGACACACACCAAAGGTAATCGTGAGACAGATGGTGGGTGGCTATCCCATCTTATCATGGACTTACTTGATTACGGCAATGCTAAACTGAACCGATCAATGACATATCACAGTTAGGACAGGGCGGCTAGATGGCGGTTAGGGGACGCACGACCCACACTTCAGTAAGTAAGATGGTGACGGTAATGCCAGTTGGGTATTATTTGAAACACATATTTGCCCTTTAATTCTCTGCTCATATCAGAGACATTGTCATGACTTCCACGCACCGCCCGTCCGCCGCTCACTGGGACCAACCGCGCAGCAAAATCCACAGCGGCGCTCGGCAAATGCTCCCTCCGACCAAAGCGGCTTCACGTCTCAATTAGTCACTAGGCGGCGCCACTGTAGCCCAAATCCAGATGCCGTCAGCGGTAACAAGATAGAGGCTCTTAGTGAGGGCGGGGGGGGGGAGGGGTGGCGGGGGTTGTGTGTGTGTGTGGGGGGGGGGTACCGCTTGTAGGTGGTAGGAGAGGAGGAAGGGGTGGGGGAAGGGTGAGGGGAGGGGGTGATGAGCTATCAATTGCGAGACTGTCGATAGACGCGTTGAAATAAATCAGCACCCTCCGCCCCGCCTCCCCCCCCCCCCACTCCCCTGACTTGTTATTGCGAGTAATGGGGCGACCTTTTCTCCGTGGATAGTGGGGATTCGGGGGAGGGGCTGAGGGCGTGACAGCCAGAGGCCGGGGGTAAGGACTTGAAGGGAACCTTTAGATTAGGGCGGTTGGTTGCCACGGGCGCAGGAAGTTGAGCACGAGCCCCTGGCGATAACCCGACACACTCCGAGCAGCCCAGCGCCCGCCGAGGCCAATTTATCTCTACCGGTGTGGAGACCGGAGCTGGTTTGTTGCGAGATCTCGCGCAGTCGACAAACAAACAGCTCTCAACCCGCCCCGACATACGCCTCCTCTCATCCACCCTTCTCACATCACCCTTCTCACCCCCCTCCTCCTTCCCAATCATCCTTCCCCATATCCCATATCCCATCTCCTTTCTCCCCCATCTTCCCTTGCTCCGCCCTGCCCCATCTCTTCTCATGCTTCTGACCCCTCTGTCCTCCTCCCTCCCCCCTCTCCGCCCTGCCCCATCTCTTCTCACGCTTCTCACCCCTCTCTCCTCCTCCCTCCCCTCTCACCGCCCTGCCCCATCTCTTCTCATGCTTCTGACCCCTCTGTCCTCCTCCCTCTCCCCTCTCCGCCCTGCCCCATCTCTTCTCACGCTTCTCACCCCTCTCTCCTCCTCCCTCCCCTCTCTCCGCCCTGCCCCATCTCTTCTCACCCCTCTCTCCTCCTCCCTCCCCTCTCACCGCTCTGCCCCATCTCTTCTTACGCTTCTCACCCCTCTCTCCTCCTCCCTCCCCCCTCTCCGCCCTGCCCCATCTCTTCTCATGCTTCTGACCCCTCTGTCCTCCTCCCTCTCCCCTCTCCGCCCTGCCCCATCTCTTCTCACGCTTCTCACCCCTCTCTCCTCCTCCCTCTCCTCTCTCCGCCCTGCCCCATCTCTTCTCACGCTTCTCACCCCTCTCTCCTCCTCCCTCTCCCCTCTCCGCCCTGCCCCATCTCTTCTCACGCTTCTCACCCCTCTCTCCTCCTCCCTCCCCTCTCTCCGCCCTGCCCCATCTCTTCTCACCCCTCTCTCCTCCTCCCTCCCCTCTCACCGCTCTGCCCCATCTCTTCTCACGCTTCTCACCCCTCTCTCCTCCTCCCTCCCCCCTCTCCGCCCTGCCCCATCTCTTCTCATGCTTCTGACCCCTCTGTCCTCCTCCCTCTCCCCTCTCCGCCCTGCCCCATCTCTTCTCACGCTTCTCACCCCTCTCTCCTCCTCCCTCCCCTCTCACCGCTCTGCCCCATCTCTTCTCACGCTTCTCACCCCTCTCTCCTCCTCCCTCCCCCCTCTCCGCCCTGCCCCATCTCTTCCCACCCTTCTCACCCCTCTCTCTTCCTCCCTCCCCCCTCTCATCCCTGCCCCATCTCTTCTCACGCTTCTCACCCCTCTCTCTTCCTCCCTCCCCCCTCTCATCCCTGCCCCATCTCTTCTCACGCTTCTCACCCCTCTCTCCTCCTCCCTCCCCCCTCTCCGCCCTGCCCCATCTCTTCTCACCCCTCTCTCCTCCTCCCTCCCCCCTCTCATCCCTTCCCCATCTCTCTTCACGCTTCTCACCCCTCTCTCCTCCTCCCTCCCCCCTCTCATCCCTGCCCCATCTCTCTTCACGCTTCTCACCCCTCTCTCCTCCTCCCTCTCCCCTCTCATCCCTGCCCCATCTCTTCTCACGCTTCTGACCCCTCTCTCCTCCTCCCTCCCCCCTCTCATCCCTGCCCCATCTCTCTTCACGCTTCTCACCCCTCTCTCCTCCTCCCTCCCCCCTCTCATCCCTGCCCCATCTCTCTTCACCCTTCTCACCCCTCTCTCCTCCTCCCTCTCCCCTCTCATCCCTGCCCCATCTCTTCTCACGCTTCTCACCCCTCTCTCCTCCTCCCTCCCCCCTCTCATCCCTGCCCCATCTCTTCTCACGCTTCTGACCCCTCTCTCCTCCTCCCTCCCCCCTCTCCGCCCTGCCTCATCTCTTCTGACCCCTCTCTCCTCCTCCCTCCCCCCTCTCCGCCCTGCCCCATCTCTTCTCACCCCTCTCTCCTCCTCCCTCCCCCCTCTCATCCCTGCCCCATCTCTTCTCACGCTTCTCACCCCTCTCTCCTCCACCCTCCCCCCTCTCATCCCTGCCCCATCTCTTCTCACGCTTCTCACCCCTCTCTCCTCCTCCCTCCCCCCTCTCCGCCCTGCCCCATCTCTTCTCACGCTTCTCACCCCTCTCTCCTCCTCCCTCCCCCCTCTCATCCCTGCCCCATCTCTTCTCACGCTTCTCACCCCTCTCTCCTCCTCCCTCCCCCATTTCATCCCTGCCCCATCTCTTCTCACGCTTCTCACCCCTCTCTCCTCCTCCCTCCCCCCTCTCCGCCCTGCCCCATCTCTTCTCACGCTTCTCATCCCTCTCTCCTCCTCCCTCTCCCCTCTCATCCCTGCCCCATCTCTTCTCACGCTTCTCACCCCTCTCTCCTCCTCCCTCCCCCCTCTCCGCCCTGCCCCATCTCTCTTCACGCTTCTCACCCCTCTCTCCTCCTCCCTCCCCCCTCTCCGTCCTGCCCCATCTCTTCTCACGCCTCTCACCCCTCTCTCCTCCTCCCTCCCCCCTCTCATCCCTGCCCCATCTCTTCTCACGCTTCTCACCCCTCTCTCCTCCTCCCTCCCCCCTCTCATCCCTGCCCCATCTCTTCTCACGCTTCTCCCCCCTCTCTCCTCCTCCCTCCCCCCTCTCCGCCCTGCCCCATCTCTTCTCACGCTTCTCACCCCTCTCTCCTCCTCCCTCTCCCCTCTCATCCCTGCCCCATCTCTTCTCACGCTTCTCACCCCTCTCTCCTCCTCCCTCCACCCTCTGCGCCCTGCCACATCTCTTCTCACGCTTCTCACCCCTCTCTCCTCCTCCCTCCCCCCTCTCATCCCTGCCCCATCTCTTCTCACGCTTCTCACCCCTCTCTCCTCCTCCCTCCCCACCTCTCATCCCTGCCCCATCTCTTCTCACGCTTCTCACCCCTCTCTCCTCCTCCCTCCACCCTCTGCGCCCTGCCCCATCTCTTCTCACGCTTCTCACCCCTCTCTCCTCCTCCCTCCCCCCTCTCATCCCTGCCCCATCTCTTCTCACGCTTCTCACCCCTCTCTCCTCCTCCCTCCCCCCTCTCATTCCTGCCCCATCTCTTCTCACGCTTCTATCCCCCCTCTCATCCCTGCCACATCTCTTCTCACGCTTCTCACCCCTATGTCCTCTTCCCTCCCCCCTCTCCGCCCTGCCCCATCTCTTTTCACGCTTCTGACCCCCTGTCCTCCTCCCTCCCCCCTCTCCGCCCTGCCCTATCTTTGTCACGCTTCTCACCCCTCTCACCCCTCTCTCCTCCTCCCTCCCCCCTCTCCGCCCTGCCCCATCTCTTCTCACGCTTCTCACCCCTCTCTCCTCCTCCCTCCCCCCTCTCATCCCTGCCCCATCTCTTCCCACCCTTCTCACCCCTCTCTCCTCCTCCCTCCCCCCTCTCATCCCTGCCCCATCTCTTCTCACGCTTCTCACCCCTCTCTCTTCCTCCCTCCCCCCTCTCATCCCTGCCCCATCTCTTCTCACGCTTCTCACCCCTCTCTCCTCCTCCCTCCCCCCTCTCCGCCCTGCCCCATCTCTTCTGACCCCTCTCTCCCCCTCCCTCCCCCCTCTCCGCCCTGCCCCATCTCTTCTCACCCCTCTCTCCTCCTCCCTCCCCCCTCTCATCCCTTCCCCATCTCTCTTCACGCTTCTCACCCCTCTCTCCTCCTCCCTCCCCCCTCTCATCCCTGCCCCATCTCTCTTCACGCTTCTCACCCCTCTCTCCTCCTCCCTCTCCCCTCTCATCCCTGCCCCATCTCTTCTCACGCTTCTGACCCCTCTCTCCTCCTCCCTTCCCCCTCTCATCCCTGCCCCATCTCTCTTCACGCTTCTCACCCCTCTCTCCTCCTCCCTCCCCCCTCTCATCCCTGCCCCATCTCTCTTCACCCTTCTCACCCCTCTCTCCTCCTCCCTCTCCCCTCTCATCCCTGCCCCATCTCTTCTCACGCTTCTCACCCCTCTCTCCTCCTCCCTTCCCCCTCTCATCCCTGCCCCATCTCTTCTCACGCTTCTGACCGCTCTCTCCTCCTCCCTCCCCCCTCTCCGCCCTGCCTCATCTCTTCTGACCCCTCTCTCCTCCTCCCTCCCCCCTCTCCGCCCTGCCCCATCTCTTCTCACCCCTCTCTCCTCCTCCCTCCCCCCTCTCATCCCTGCCCCATCTCTTCTCACGCTTCTCACCCCTCTCTCCTCCACCCTCCCCCCTCTCATCCCTGCCCCATCTCTTCGCACGCTTCTCACCCCTCTCTCCTCCTCCCTCCCCCCTCTCCGCCCTGCCCCATCTCTTCTCACGCTTCTCACCCCTCTCTCCTCCTCCCTCCCCCCTCTCATCCCTGCCCCATCTCTTCTCACGCTTCTCACCCCTCTCTCCTCCTTCCTCCCCCCTCTCATCCCTGCCCCATCTCTTCTCACGCTTCTCACCCCTCTCTCCTCCTCCCTCCCCCCTCTCCGCCCTGCCCCATCTCTTCTCACGCTTCTCACCCCTCTCTCCTCCTCCCTCTCCCCTCTCATCCCTGCCCCATCTCTTCTCACGCTTCTCACCCCTCTCTCCTCCTCCCTCCCCCCTCTCCGCCCTGCCCCATCTCTCTTCACGCTTCTCACCCCTCTCTCCTCCTCCCTCCCCCCTCTCCGTCCTGCCCCATCTCTTCTCACGCTTCTCACCCCTCTCTCCTCCTCCCTCCCCCCTCTCATCCCTGCCCCATCTCTTCTCACGCTTCTCACCCCTCTCTCCTCCTCCCTCCCCCCTCTCATCCCTGCCCCATCTCTTCTCACGCTTCTCACCCCTCTCTCTTCCTCCCTCCCCCCTCTCATCCCTGCCCCATCTCTTCTCACGCTTCTCACCCCTCTCTCCTCCTCCCTCCCCCTCTCATCCCTGCCCCATCTCTTCTCACGCTTCTCACCCCTCTCTCCTCCTCCCTCCCCCCTCTCCGCCCTGCCCCATCTCTTATCACGCTTCTCACCCCTCTCTCCTCCTCCCTCCCCCCTCTCCGTCCTGCCCCATCTCTTCTCACGCTTCTCACCCCTCTCTCCTCCTCCCTCCACCCTCTGCGCCCTGCCCCATCTCTTCTCACGCTTCTCACCCCTCTCTCCTCCTCCCTCCCCCCTCTCATCCCTGCCCCATCTCTTCTCACGCTTCTCACCCCTCTCTCCTCCTCCCTCCCCACCTCTCATCCCTACCCCATCTCTTCTCACGCTTCTCACCCCTCTCTCCTCCTCCCTCCCCCCTCTCATTCCTGCCCCATCTCTTCTCACGCTTCTATCCCCCCTCTCATCCCTGCCACATCTCTTCTCACGCTTCTCACCCCTATGTCCTCTTCCCTCCCCCCTCTCCGCCCTGCCCCATCTCTTTTCACGCTTCTGACCCCCTGTCCTCCTCCCTCCCCCCTCTCCACCCTGCCCTATCTTTGTCACGCTTCTCACCCCTCTCACCCCTCTCTCCTCCTCCCTCCCCCCTCTCCGCCCTGCCCCATCTCTTCTCACGCTTCTCACCCCTCTCTCCTCCTCCCTCCCCCCTCTCATCCCTGCCCCATCTCTTCTCACGCTTCTCACCCCTCTCTCCTCCTCCCTCCCCCTCTCATCCCTGCCCCATCTCTTCTCACGCTTCTCACCCCTCTGTCCTCCTCCCTCCCCCCTCTCCGCCCTGCCCCATCTCTTCTCACGCTTCTCACCCCTCTCTCCTCCACCCTCCCCCCTCTCCGCCCTGCCCCATCTCTTCTAACGCTTCTCACCCCTCTCTCCTCCTCCCTCCCCCCTCTCATCCCTGCCCCATCTCTTCTCACGCTTCTCACCCCTCTCTCGTCTTCCCTCCCCCGTCTCATCCCTACCCCATCTCTTCTCACGCTTCTCACCTCTCTCTCCTCCTCCCTCCCCCCTCTCCGCCCTGCCCCATCTCTTCTCACGCTTCTCACCCCTCTCTCCTCCTCCCTCCCCCCTCTCATCCCTGCCCCATCTCTTCTCACGCTTCTCACCCCTCTCTCCTCCTCCCTCCCCCCTCTCATCCCTGCCACATCTCTTCTCACGCTTCTCACCCCTCTCTCCTCCTCCCTCCCCCCTCTCCGTCCTGCCCCATCTCTTCTCACGCTTCTCACCCTTCTCTCCTCCTCCCTCCCCCCTCTCCGTCCTGCCCCATCTCTTCTCACGCTTCTCACCCCTCTCTCCTCCTCCCTCCCCCCTCTCATCCCTGCCCCATCCCGTCTCACGCTTCTCACCCCTCTCTCCTCCTCCCTCCCCCTCTCATCCCTGCCCCATCTCTTCTCACGCTTCTCACCCCTCTCTCCTCCTCCCTCCCCCCTCTCATCCCTGCCCCATCTCTTCTCACGCTTCTCACCCCTCTCTCCTCTTCCCTCCCCCCTCTCATCCCTGCCCCATCTCTTCTCACGCTTCTCACCCCTCTCTCCTCCTCCCTCCCCCCTTTCATCCCTGCCCCATCTCTTCTCACGCTTCTCACCCCTCTCTCCTCCTCCCTCCCCCCTCTCCGTCCTACCCCATCTCTTCTCACGCTTCTCATCCCTCTCTCGTCCTCCCTCCCCCCTCTCCGCCCTGCCCCATCTCTTCTCACGCTTCTCACCCCTCTCTCCTCCTCCCTCCCCCCTCTCCGTCCTACCCCATCTCTTCTCACGCTTCTCACCCCTCTCTCCTCCTCCCTCCCCCCTCTCCGCCCTGCCCCATCTCTTCTCACGCTTCTCACCCCTCTCTCCTCCTCCCTCCCCCCTCTCCGCCCTGCCCCATCTCTTCTCACGCTTCTCACCCCTCTCTCCTCCTCCCTCCCCCCTCTCCGTCCTGCCCCATCTCTTCTCACGCTTCTCACCCCTCTCTCCTCCTCCCTCCCCCCTCTCCGCCCTGCCCCATCTCTTCTCACGCTTCTCACCCCTCTCTCCTCCTCCCTCCCCCTCTCATCCCTGCCCCATCTCTTCTCGCGCTTCTCACCCCTCTCTCCTCCTCCCTCCCCCCTCTCATCCCTGCCCCATCTCTTCTCACGCTTCTCACCCCTCTCTCCTCCTCCCTCCCCCCTCTCATCCCTGCCCCATCTCTTCTCACCCCTCTCTCCTCCTCCCTCCCCCCTCTCCGCCCTGCCCCATCTCTTCTCACGCTTCTCACCCCTCTCTCCTCCTCCCTCCCCCCTCTCATCCCTGCCCCATCTCTTCTCACGCTTCTCACCCCTCTCTCCTCCTCCCTCCCCCCTCTCATCCCTGCCCCATCTCTTCTCACGCTTCTCACCCCTCTCTCCTCCTCCCTCCCCCCTCTCCGTCCTGCCCATCTCTTCTCACGCTTCTCACCCCTCTCTCCTCCTCCCTCCCCCCTCTCCGTCCTGCCCCATCTCTTCTCACGCTTCTCACCCCTCTCTCCTCCTCCCTCCCCCCTCTCCGCCCTGCCCCATCTCTTCTCACGCTTCTCACCCCTCTCTCCTCCTCCCTCCCCCCTCTCATCCCTGCCCCATCTCTTCTCACGCTTCTCACCCCTCTCTCCTCCTCCCTCCCCCCTCTCCGTCCTGCCCCATCTCTTCTCACGCTTCTCACCCCTCTCTCCTCCTCCCTCCCCCCTCTCATTCCTGCCCCATCTCTTCTCGCGCTTCTCACCCCTCTCTCCTCCTCCCTCCCCCCTCTCATCCCTGCCCCATCTCTTCTCACGCTTCTCACCCCTCTCTCCTCCTCCCTCCCCCCTCTCCGTCCTGCCCCATCTCTTCTCACGCTTCTCACCCCTCTCTCCTCCTCCCTCCCCCCTCTCATCCCTGCCCCATCTCTTCTCACGCTTCTCACCCCTCTCTCCTCCTCCCTCCCCCCTCTCCGTCCTGCCCCATCTCTTCTCACGCTTCTCACCCCTCTCTCCTCCTCCCTCCCCCCTCTCCGTCCTGCCCCATCTCTTCTAACGCTTCTCACCCCTCTCTCCTCCTCCCTCCCCCCTCTCCGTCCTGCCCCATCTCTTCTCACGCTTCTCACCCCTCTCTCCTCCTCCCTCCCCCCTCTCATCCCTACCCCATCTCTTCTCACGCTTCTCACCCCTCTCTCCTCCTCCCTCCCCACCTCTCATCCCTGCCCCATCTCTTCTCACGCTTCTCACCCCTCTCTCCTCCTCCCTCCCCCCTCTCATTCCTGCCCCATCTCTTCTCACGCTTCTATCCCCCCTCTCATCCCTGCCACATCTCTTCTCACGCTTCTCACCCCTCTCTCCTCCTCCCTCCCCCCTCTCCGCCCTGCCCCATCTCTTCTCACGCTTCTCACCCCTCTCTCCTCCTCCCTCCCCCCTCTCCGCCCTGCCCCATCTCTTCCCACGCTTCTCACCCCTCTCTCCTCCTCCCTCCCCCCTCTCATCCCTACCCCATCTCTTCTCACGCTTCTCACCCCTCTCTCCTCCTCCCTCCCCCCTCTCCGCCCTGCCCCATCTCTTCTCACGCTTCTCACCCCTCTGTCCTCCTCCCTCCCCCCTCTCCGTCCTGCCCCATCTCTTCTCACGCTTCTCACCCCTCTCTCCGCCTCCCTCCCCCCTCTCATCCCTACCCCATCTCTTCTCACGCTTCTCACCCCTCTCTCCTCCTCCCTCTCCACCTCTCATCCCTGCCCCATCTCTTCTCACGCTTCTCACCCCTCTCTCCTCCTCCCTCCCCCCTCTCATTCCTGCCCCATCTCTTCTCACGCTTCTATCCCCCCTCTCATCCCTGCCACATCTCTTCTCACGCTTCTCACCCCTATGTCCTCTTCCCTCCCCCCTCTGCGCCCTGCCCCATCTCTTCTCACGCTTCTCACCCCTCTCTCCTCCTCCCTCCCCCCTCTCATCCCTACCCCATCTCTTCTCACGCTTCTCACCCCTCTCTCCTCCTCCTTCCCCACCTCTCATCCCTGCCCCATCTCTTCTCACGCTTCTCACCCCTCTCTCCTCCTCCCTCCCCCCTCTCCGTCCTACCCCATCTCTTCTCACGCTTCTCACCCCTCTCTCCTCCTCCCTCCCCCCTCTCCGCCCTGCCTCATCTCTTCTCACGCTTCTCACCCCTCTCTCCTCCTCCCTCCCCCCTCTCATCCCTACCCCATCTCTTCTCACGCTTCTCACCCCTCTCTGCTCCTCCCTCCCCACCTCTCATCCCTGCCCCATCTCTTCTCACGCTTCTCACCCCTCTCTCCTCCTCCCTCCCCCCTTTCATCCCTGCCCCATCTCTTCTCACGCTTCTCACCCCTCTCTCCTCCTCCCTCCCCCCTCTCCGTCCTACCCCATCTCTTCTCACGCTTCTCATCCCTCTCTCGTCCTCCCTCCCCCCTCTCCGCCCTGCCCCATCTCTTCTCACGCTTCTCACCCCTCTCTCCTCCTCCCTCCCCCCTCTCCGTCCTACCCCATCTCTTCTCACGCTTCTCACCCCTCTCTCCTCCTCCCTCCCCCCTCTCCGCCCTGCCCCATCTCTTCTCACGCTTCTCACCCCTCTCTCCTCCTCCCTCCCCCCTCTCCGCCCTGCCCCATCTCTTCTCACGCTTCTCACCCCTCTCTCCTCCTCCCTCCCCCCTCTCCGTCCTGCCCCATCTCTTCTCACGCTTCTCACCCCTCTCTCCTCCTCCCTCCCCCCTCTCCGCCCTGCCCCATCTCTTCTCACGCTTCTCACCCCTCTCTCCTCCTCCCTCCCCCTCTCATCCCTGCCCCATCTCTTCTCGCGCTTCTCACCCCTCTCTCCTCCTCCCTCCCCCCTCTCATCCCTGCCCCATCTCTTCTCACGCTTCTCACCCCTCTCTCCTCCTCCCTCCCCCCTCTCATCCCTGCCCCATCTCTTCTCACCCCTCTCTCCTCCTCCCTCCCCCCTCTCCGCCCTGCCCCATCTCTTCTCACGCTTCTCACCCCTCTCTCCTCCTCCCTCCCCCCTCTCATCCCTGCCCCATCTCTTCTCACGCTTCTCACCCCTCTCTCCTCCTCCCTCCCCCCTCTCATCCCTGCCCCATCTCTTCTCACGCTTCTCACCCCTCTCTCCTCCTCCCTCCCCCCTCTCCGTCCTGCCCATCTCTTCTCACGCTTCTCACCCCTCTCTCCTCCTCCCTCCCCCCTCTCCGTCCTGCCCCATCTCTTCTCACGCTTCTCACCCCTCTCTCCTCCTCCCTCCCCCCTCTCCGCCCTGCCCCATCTCTTCTCACGCTTCTTACCCCTCTCTCCTCCTCCCTCCCCCCTCTCATCCCTGCCCCATCTCTTCTCACGCTTCTCACCCCTCTCTCCTCCTCCCTCCCCCCTCTCCGTCCTGGCCCATCTCTTCTCACGCTTCTCACCCCTCTCTCCTCCTCCCTCCCCCCTCTCATTCCTGCCCCATCTCTTCTCGCGCTTCTCACCCCTCTCTCCTCCTCCCTCCCCCCTCTCATCCCTGCCCCATCTCTTCTCACGCTTCTCACCCCTCTCTCCTCCTCCCTCCCCCCTCTCCGTCCTGCCCCATCTCTTCTCACGCTTCTCACCCCTCTCTCCTCCTCCCTCCCCCCTCTCATCCCTGCCCCATCTCTTCTCACGCTTCTCACCCCTCTCTCCTCCTCCCTCCCCCCTCTCCGTCCTGCCCCATCTCTTCTCACGCTTCTCACCCCTCTCTCCTCCTCCCTCCCCCCTCTCCGTCCTGCCCCATCTCTTCTAACGCTTCTCACCCCTCTCTCCTCCTCCCTCCCCCCTCTCCGTCCTGCCCCATCTCTTCTCACGCTTCTCACCCCTCTCTCCTCCTCCCTCCCCCCTCTCATCCCTACCCCATCTCTTCTCACGCTTCTCACCCCTCTCTCCTCCTCCCTCCCCACCTCTCATCCCTGCCCCATCTCTTCTCACGCTTCTCACCCCTCTCTCCTCCTCCCTCCCCCCTCTCATTCCTGCCGCATCTCTTCTCACGCTTCTATCCCCCCTCTCATCCCTGCCACATCTCTTCTCACGCTTCTCACCCCTCTCTCCTCCTCCCTCCCCCCTCTCCGCCCTGCCCCATCTCTTCTCACGCTTCTCACCCCTCTCTCCTCCTCCCTCCCCCCTCTCCGCCCTGCCCCATCTCTTCCCACGCTTCTCACCCCTCTCTCCTCCTCCCTCCCCCCTCTCATCCCTACCCCATCTCTTCTCACGCTTCTCACCCCTCTCTCCTCCTCCCTCCCCCCTCTCCGCCCTGCCCCATCTCTTCTCACGCTTCTCACCCCTCTGTCCTCCTCCCTCCCCCCTCTCCGTCCTGCCCCATCTCTTCTCACGCTTCTCACCCCTCTCTCCGCCTCCCTCCCCCCTCTCATCCCTACCCCATCTCTTCTCACGCTTCTCACCCCTCTCTCCTCCTCCCTCTCCACCTCTCATCCCTGCCCCATCTCTTCTCACGCTTCTCACCCCTCTCTCCTCCTCCCTCCCCCCTCTCATTCCTGCCCCATCTCTTCTCACGCTTCTATCCCCCCTCTCATCCCTGCCACATCTCTTCTCACGCTTCTCACCCCTATGTCCTCTTCCCTCTCCCCTCTGCGCCCTGCCCCATCTCTTCTCACGCTTCTCACCCCTCTCTCCTCCTCCCTCCCCCCTCTCATCCCTACCCCATCTCTTCTCACGCTTCTCACCCCTCTCTCCTCCTCCTTCCCCACCTCTCATCCCTGCCCCATCTCTTCTCACGCTTCTCACCCCTCTCTCCTCCTCCCTCCCCCCTCTCCGTCCTACCCCATCTCTTCTCACGCTTCTCACCCCTCTCTCCTCCTCCCTCCCCCCTCTCCGCCCTGCCTCATCTCTTCTCACGCTTCTCACCCCTCTCTCCTCCTCCCTCCCCCCTCTCATCCCTACCCCATCTCTTCTCACGCTTCTCACCCCTCTCTCCTCCTCCCTCCCCACCTCTCATCCCTGCCCCATCTCTTCTCACGCTTCTCACCCCTCTCTCCTCCTCCCTCCCCCCTCTCATTCCTGCCCCATCTCTTCTCACGCTTCTATCCCCCCTCTCATCCCTGCCACATCTCTTCTCACGCTTCTCACCCCTATGTCCTCCTCCCTCCCCCCTCTCCGCCCTGCCTTATCTTTGTCACGCTTCTCACCCCTCTCACCCCTCTCTCCTCCTCCCTCCCCCCTCTCCGCCCTGCCCCATCTCTTCTCACGCTTCTCACCCCTCTCTCCTCCTCCCTCCCCCCTCTCATTCCTGCCCCATCTCTTCTCACGCTTCTATCCCCCCTCTCATCCCTGCCACATCTCTTCTCACGCTTCTCACCCCTCTCTCCTCCTCCCTCCCCCCTCTCATCCCTGCCCCATCTCTTCTCACGCTTCTCACCCCTCTCTCCTCCTCCCTCCCCCCTCTCATCCCTGCCCCATCTCTTCTCACGCTTCTCACCCCTCTCTCCTCCTCCCTCCCCCCTCTCCGTCCTGCCCCATCTCTTCTAACGCTTCTCATCCCTCTCTCGTCCTCCCTCCCCCCTCTCCGCCCTGCCCCATCTCTTCTCACGCTTCTCACCCCTCTCTCCTCCTCCCTCCCCCCTCTCCGTCCTGCCCCATCTCTTCTAACGCTACTCATCCCTATCTCGTCCTCCCTCCCCCCTCTCCGCCCTGCCCCATCTCTTCTCACGCTTCTCACCCCTCTCTCCTCCTCCCTCCCCCCTCTCATTCCTGCCCCATCTCTTCTCACGCTTCTATCCCCCCTCTCATCCCTGCCACATCTCTTCTCACGCTTCTCACCCCTCTCTCCTCCTCCCTCCCCCCTCTCATCCCTGCCCCATCTCTTCTCACGCTTCTCACCCCTCTCTCCTCCTCCCTCCCCCCTCTCATCCCTGCCCCATCTCTTCTCACGCTTCTCACCCCTCTCTCCTCCTCCCTCCCCCCTCTCCGCCCTGCCCCATCTCTTCTCACGCTTCTCACCCCTCTCTCCTCCTCCCTCCCCCCTCTCATCCCTGCCCCATCTCTTCTCACGCTTCTCACCCCTCTCTCCTCCTCCCTCCCCCCTCTCATCCCTGCCCCATCTCTTCTCACGCTTCGCACCCCTCTCTCCTCCTCCCTCCCCCCTCTCCGTCCTGCCCCATCTCTTCTAACGCTTCTCATCCCTCTCTCGTCCTCCCTCCCCCCTTCCCGCCCTGCCCCATCTCTTCCCACGCTTCTCACCCCTCTCTCCTCCTCCCTCCCCCCTCTCATCCCTGCCCCATCTCTTCTCACGCTTCTCACCCCTCTCTCCTCCTCCCTCCCCCTTCTCATCCCTGCCCCATCTCTTCTCACGCTTCTCACCCCTCTCTCCTCCTCCCTCCCCCCTCGCATCCCTGCCCCATCTCTTCTAACGCTTCTCATCTCTGTCTCCTCCTCCTTCCCCCCTCTCATTCCTGCCCCATCTCTTCTCACGCTTCTCACCCCTCTCTCCTCCTCCCTCCCTCCTCTCCGCCCTGCCCCATCTCTTCTCACGCTTCTCACCCCTCTCTCCTCCTCCCTCCCCCCTCTCATCCCTACCCCATCTCTTCTCACGCTTCTCACCCCTCTCTCCTCCTCCCTCCCCCCTCTCATCCCTGCCCCATCTCTTCTCACGCTTCTCACCCCTCTCTCCTCCTCCCTCCCCCCTCTCATCCCTGCCCCATCTCTTCTAACGCTTCTCACCCCTCTCTCCTCCTCCCTCCCCCCTCTCCGCCCTGCCCCATCTCTTCTCACGCTTCTCACCCCTCTCTCCTCCTCCATCCCCCCTCTCATCCCTGCCCCATCTCTTCTCACGCTTCTCACCCCTCTCTCCTCCTCCCTCCCCCCTCTCCGTCCTGCCCCATCTCTTCTCACGCTTCTCACCCCTCTCTCCTCCTCCCTCCCCCCTCTCATTCCTGCCCCATCTCTTCTCGCGCTTCTCACCCCTCTCTCCTCCTCCCTCCCCCCTCTCATCCCTGCCCCATCTCTTCTCACGCTTCTCACCCCTCTCTCCTCCTCCCTCCCCCCTCTCCGTCCTGCCCCATCTCTTCTCACGCTTCTCACCCCTCTCTCCTCCTCCCTCCCCCCTCTCCGTCCTGCCCCATCTCTTCTCACGCTTCTCACCCCTCTCTCCTCCTCCCTCCCCCCTCTCATCCCTACCCCATCTCTTCTCACGCTTCTCACCCCTCTCTCCTCCTCCCTCCCCACCTCTCATCCCTGCCCCATCTCTTCTCACGCTTCTCACCCCTCTCTCCTCCTCCCTCCCCCCTCTCATTCCTGCCCCATCTCTTCTCACGCTTCTATCCCCCCTCTCATCCCTGCCACATCTCTTCTCACGCTTCTCACCCCTCTCTCCTCCTCCCTCCCCCCTCTCCGCCCTGCCCCATCTCTTCTCACGCTTCTCACCCCTCTCTCCTCCTCCCTCCCCCCTCTCCGCCCTGCCCCATCTCTTCCCACGCTTCTCACCCCTCTCTCCTCCTCCCTCCCCCCTCTCATCCCTACCCCATCTCTTCTCACGCTTCTCACCCCTCGCTCCTCCTCCCTCCCCCCTCTCCGCCCTGCCCCATCTCTTCTCACGCTTCTCACCCCTCTCTCCTCCTCCCTCCCCCCTATCCGTCCTGCCCCATCTCTTCTCACGCTTCTCACCCCTCTCTCCGCCTCCCTCCCCCCTCTCATCCCTACCCCATCTCTTCTCACGCTTCTCACCCCTCTCTCCTCCTCCCTCTCCACCTCTCATCCCTGCCCCATCTCTTCTCACGCTTCTCACCCCTCTCTCCTCCTCCCTCCCCCCTCTCATTCCTGCCCCATCTCTTCTCACGCTTCTATCCCCCCTCTCTTCCCTGCCACATCTCTTCTCACGCTTCTCACCCCTATGTCCTCTTCCCTCCCCCCTCTGCGCCCTGCCCCATCTCTTCTCACGCTTCTCACCCCTCTCTCCTCCTCCCTCCTCCCTCTCATCCCTACCCCATCTCTTCTCACGCTTCTCACCCCTCTCTCCTCCTCCTTCCCCACCTCTCCTCCCTGCCCCATCTCTTCTCACGCTTCTCACCCCTCTCTCCTCCTCCCTCCCCCCTCTCCGTCCTACCCCATCTCTTCTCACGCTTCTCACCCCTCTCTCCTCCTCCCTCCCCCCTCTCCGCCCTGCCCCATCTCTTCTCACGCTTCTCACCCCTCTCTCCTCCTCCCTCCCCCCTCTCATCCCTACCCCATCTCTTCTCACGCTTCTCACCCCTCTCTCCTCCTCCCTCCCCACCTCTCATCCCTGCCCCATCTCTTCTCACGCTTCTCACCCCTCTCTCCTCCTCCCTCCCCCCTCTCATTCCTGCCCCATCTCTTCTCACGCTTCTATCCCCCCTCTCATCCCTGCCACATCTCTTCTCACGCTTCTCACCCCTATGTCCTCCTCCCTCCCCCCTCTCCGCCCTGCCTTATCTTTGTCACGCTTCTCACCCCTCTCACCCCTCTCTCCTCCTCCCTCCCCCCTCTCCGCCCTGCCCCATCTCTTCTCACGCTTCTCACCCCTCTCTCCTTCTCCCTCCCCCCTCTCATTCCTGCCCCATCTCTTCTCACGCTTCTATCCCCCCTCTCATCCCTGCCACATCTCTTCTCACGCTTCTCACCCCTCTCTCCTCCTCCCTCCCCCCTCTCATCCCTGCCCCATCTCTTCTCACGCTTCTCACCCCTCTCTCCTCCTCCCTCCCCCCTCTCATCCCTGCCCCATCTCTTCTCACGCTTCTCACCCCTCTCTCCTCCTCCCTCCCCCCTCTCATCCCTGCCCCATCTCTTCTCACGCTTCTCACCCCTCTCTCCTCCTCCCTCCCCCCTCTCATCCCTGCCCCATCTCTTCTCACGCTTCTCACCCCTCTCTCCTCCTCCCTCCCCCCTCTCCGTCCTGCCCCATCTCTTCTAACGCTTCTCATCCCTCTCTCGTCCTCCCTCCCCCCTCTCCGCCCTGCCCCATCTCTTCCCACGCTTCTCACCCCTCTCTCCTCCTCCCTCCCCCCTCTCATCCCTGCCCCATCTCTTCTCACGCTTCTCACCCCTCTCTCCTCCTCCCTCCCCCCTCTCATCCCTGCCCCATCTCTTCTCACGCTTCTCACCCCTCTCTCCTCCTCCCTCCCCCCTCGCATCCCTGCCCCATCTCTTCTAACGCTTCTCATCTCTGTCTCCTCCTCCTTCCCCCCTCTCATTCCTGCCCCATCTCTTCTCACGCTTCTCACCCCTCTCTCCTCCTCCCTCCCCCCTCTCCGCCCTGCCCCATCTCTTCTCACGCTTCTCACCCCTCTCTCCTCCTCCCTCCCCCCTCTCATCCCTACCCCATCTCTTCTCACGCTTCTCACCCCTCTCTCCTCCTCCCTCCCCCCTCTCATCCCTGCCCCATCTCTTCTCACGCTTCTCACCCCTCTCTCCTCCTCCCTCCCCCCTCTCATCCCTGCCCCATCTCTTCTAACGCTTCTCATCCCTCTCTCCTCCTCCCTCCCCCCTCTCATTCCTGCCCCATCTCTTCTCACGCTTCTCACCCCTCTCTCCTCCTCCCTCCCCCCTCTCATTCCTGCCCCATCTCTTCTCACGCTTCTCATCCCTCTCTCCTCCTCCCTCCTCCCTCTCATTCCTGCCCCATCTCTTCTCACGCTTCTCACCCCTCTCTCCTCCTCCCTCCCCCCTCTCATCCCTGCCCCATCTCTTCTAACGCTTCTCATCCCTCTCTCCTCCTCCCTCCCCCCTCTCATTCCTGCCCCATCTCTTCTCACGCTTCTCACCCCTCTCTCCTCCTCCCTCCCCCCTCTCATCCCTGCCCCATCTCTTCTAACGCTTCTCATCCCTCTCTCCTTCTCCCTCCCCCCTCTCATTCCTGCCCCATCTCTTCTCACGCTTCTCACCCTCTCTCTCCTCCTCCCTCCCCCCTCTCCGTCCTGCCCCATCTCTTCTCACGCTTCTCACCCCTCTCTCCTCCTCCCTCCCCCTCTCATCCCTGCCCCATCTCTTCTAACGCTTCTCATCCCTCTCTCCTCCTCCCTCCCCCCTCTCATTCCTGCCCCATCTCTTCTCACGCTTCTCATCCCTCTCTCCTCCTCCCTCCCCCCTCTCATTCCTGCCCCATCTCTTCTCACGCTTCTCACCCCTCTCTCCTCCTCCCTCCCCCTCTCATCCCTGCCCCATCTCTTATCACGCTTCTCACCCCTCTCTCCTCCTCCCTCCCCCCTCTCCGTCCTGCCTCATCTCTTCTCACGCTTCTCACCCCTCTCTCCTCCTCCCTCCCCCCTCTCCGCCCTGCCCCATCTCTTCTCACGCTTCTCACCCCTCTCTCCTCCTCCCTCCCCCTCTCATCCCTGCCTTATCTCTTATCACGCTTCTCACCCCTCTCTCCTCCTCCCTCCCCACCTCTCCGTCCTGCCCCATGTCTTCTCACGCTTCTCACCCCTCTCTCCTCCTCCCTCCCCCCTCTCCGTCCTGCCCCATCTCTTCTCACGCTTCTCACCCCTCTCTCCTCCTCCCTCCCCCCTCTCCGCCCTGCCCCATCTCTTCTCACGCTTCTCACCCCTCTCTCCTTCTCCCTCCCCCCTCTAATCCCTGCCCCATCTCTTCTCACCCCTCTCTCCTCCTCCCTCCCCCCTCTCCGCCCTGCCCCATCTCTTCTCACCCTTCTCACCCCTCTCTCCTCCTCCTTCCCCCCTCTCCGCCATGCTCCATCTCTTCTCACCTTTCTCACCCCTCTCTCCTCCTCCCTCCCCCCTCTCATCCCTGCCCCATCTCCTCTCACGTATCTCACCCCTCTCTCCTCCTCCCTCCCCCCTCTCATCCCTGCCCCATCTCCTCTCACGTATCTCACCCCTATCTCGTCCTCCTTTCCCCCTCTCCGCCTTGCCCCATCTCTTCTCACCCTTCTCACCCCTCTCTCCTCCTCTCTCCCCCCTCTCATCCCTGCCCCATCTCTTCTCACACTTCTATCCCCTGTCTCTTCCTCCCTTCTCCCTCTCCTCCCTGCCCCATCTCTTCTCACGCTTCTCACCCCTCTCTCCTTCCCCCTCCCCCCTCTCATCCCTGCCTCATCTCTTCTCACGCTTCTCACCCCTCTCTCCTCCTCCCTCCCCCCTCTCATCCCTGCCCCATCTCTTTTTACTCTTCTCACCCCTCTCTCCTCCTCCCTCCCCCCTCTCATCCCTGCCCCATCTCCTCTCACGCTTCTCACCCTTCTCTCCTCCTCCCTCCCCCCTCTCCGCCTGGCCCCATCTCTTCTCACCCTTCTCACCCCTCTCTCCTCCTCCCTCCGCCTCTCATCCCTGCCCCATCTCTTCTCACGCCTCTCTCCTCCTCCCTCTCCCCTCTCATTCCTGCCCCATCTCTTCTCACGCTTCTCACCCCTCTCTCCTCCTCCCTCCCCCCTCTCATCCCTGCCCCATCTCTTCTAACGCTTCTCATCCCTCTCTCCTCCTCCCTCCCCCCTCTCATTCCTGCCCCATCTCTTCTCACGCTTCTCACCCCTCTCTCCTCCTCCCTCCCCCCTCTCATCCCTGCCCCATCTCTTCTCACGCTTCTCACCCCTCTCTCCTCCTCCCTCCCCCCTCTCCGTCCTGCCCCATCTCTTCTCACGCTTCTCACCCCTCTCTCCTCCTCCCTCCCCCCTCTCCGCCCTGCCCCATCTCTTCTCACGCTTCTCACCCCTCTCTCCTCCTCCCTCCCCTCTCTCCGCCCTGCCCCATCTCTTCTCACGCTTCTCACCCCTCTCTCCTCCTCCCTCCCCCTCTCATCCCTGCCCCATCTCTTATCACGCTTCTCACCCCTCTCTCCTCCTCCCTCCCCCCTCTCCGTCCTGCCCCATCTCTTCTCACGCTTCTCACCCCTCTCTCCTCCTCCCTCCCCCCTCTCCGCCCTGCCCCATCTCTTCTCACGCTTCTCACCCCTCTCTCCTCCTCTCTCCCCCTCTCATCCCTGCCCCATCTCTTATCACGCTTCTCACCCCTCTCTCCTCCTCCCTCCCCACCTCTCCGTCCTGCCCCATGTCTTCTCACGCTTCTCACCCCTCTCTCCTCCTCCCTCCCCCCTCTCCGTCCTGCCCCATCTCTTCTCACGCTTCTCACCCCTCTCTCCTCCTCCCTCCCCCCTCTCATTCCTGTCCCATCTCTTCTCACGCTTCTCACCCCTCTCTCCTCCTCCCTCCCCCCTCTCATCCCTGCCCCATCTCTTCTCACGCTTCTCACCCCTCTCTCCTCCTCCCTCCCCCCTCTCCGTCCTGCCCCATCTCTTCTCACGCTTCTCACCCCTCTCTCCTCCTCCCTCCCCCCTCTCCGCCCTGCCCCATCTCTTCTCACGCTTCTCACCCCTCTCTCCTCCTCCCTCCCCTCTCTCCGCCCTGCCCCATCTCTTCTCACGCTTCTCACCCCTCTCTCCTCCTCCCTCCCCCTCTCATCCCTGCCCCATCTCTTATCACGCTTCTCACCCCTCTCTCCTCCTCCCTCCCCCCTCTCCGTCCTGCCCCATCTCTTCTCACGCTTCTCACCCCTCTCTCCTCCTCCCTCCCCCCTCTCCGCCCTGCCCCATCTCTTCTCACGCTTCTCACCCCTCTCTCCTCCTCTCTCCCCCTCTCATCCCTGCCCCATCTCTTATCACGCTTCTCACCCCTCTCTCCTCCTCCCTCCCCACCTCTCCGTCCTGCCCCATGTCTTCTCACGCTTCTCACCCCTCTCTCCTCCTCCCTCCCCCCTCTCCGTCCTGCCCCATCTCTTCTCACGCTTCTCACCCCTCTCTCCTCCTCCCTCCCCCCTCTCCACCCTGCCCCATCTCTTCTCACGCTTCTCACCCCTCTCTCCTCCTCCCTCCCCCTCTCATCCCTGCCCCATCTCTTATCACGCTTCTCACCTCTCTCTCCTCCTCCCTCCCCCCTCTCATCCCTGCCCCATCTCTTCTCACGCTTCTCACCCCTCTCTCCTCCTCCCTCCCCCCTCTCCGTCCAGCCCCATCTCTTCTCACGCTTCTCACCCCTCTCTCCTCCTCCCTCCCCCCTCTCATCCCTGCCCCATCTCTTCTCACGCTTCTCACCCCTCTCTCCTCCTCCCTCCCCCCTCTCCGTCCTGCCCCATCTCTTCTCACGCTTCTCACCCCTCTCTCCTCTTCCCTCCCCCCTCTCATCCCTGCCCCATCTCTTCTCACGCTTCTCATCCCTCTCTCCTCCTCCCTCCCCCCTCTCATTCCTGCCCCATCTCTTATCACGCTTCTCACCTCTCTCTCCTCCTCCCTCCCCTCTCTCATCCCTGCCCCATCTCTTCTCACGCTTCTCACCCCTCTCTCCTCCTCCCTCCCCCCTCTCCGTCCTGCCCCATCTCTTCTCACGCTTCTCACCCCTCTCTCCTCCTCCCTCCCCCCTCTCCGTCCTGCCCCATCTCTTCTCACGCTTCTCACCCCTCTCTCCTCCTCCCTCCCCCCTCTCCGTCCTGCCCCATCTCTTCTCACGCTTCTCATCCCTCTCTCCTCCTCCCTCCCCCTCTCATCCCTGCCCCATCTCTTCTAACGCTTCTCATCTTTCTCTCCTCCTCCCCTCCCTCTCTCCTCCTCCCTCCCCTCTCTCCTCCCTGTCCTATCTCTTTTCACTCTTGTCACCCCTCTCTCCTCCTCCCTCTGCCTCTCATCCCTGCCCCATCTCTTCTCACCCCTCTCTCCTTCTCCCTCCCCCCTCTCATCCCTGCCCCATCTCTTCTCACCCCTCTCTCCTCCTCCCTCCCCCCTCTCCGCCCTGCCCCATCTCTTCTCACCCTTCTCACCCCTCTCTCCTCCTCCTTCCCCCCTCTCCGCCATGCTCCATCTCTTCTCACCTTTCTCACCCCTCTCTCCTCCTCCCTCCCCCCTCTCATCCCTGCCCCATCTCCTCTCAGTATCTCACCCCTCTCTCCTCCTCCCTCCCCCCTCTCATCCTTGCCCCATCTCCTCTCACGTATCTCACCCCTATCTCGTCCTCCTTTCCCCCTCTCCGCCTTGCCCCATCTCTTCTCACCCTTCTCACCTCTCTCTCCTCCTCTCTCCCCCCTCTCATCCCTGCCCCATCTCTTCTCACACTTCTATCCCCTGTCTCTTCCTCCCTTCTCCCTCTCCTCCCTGCCCCATCTCTTCTCACGCTTCTCACCCCTCTCTCCTCCTCCCTCCCCCCTCTCATTCCTGCCCCATCTCTTCTCACGCTTCTCATCCCTCTCTCCTCCTCCCTCCCCCCTCTCCGCCTGGCCCCATCTCTTCTCATCCTTCTCACCCCTCTCTCCTCCTCCCTCCGCCTCTCATCCCTGCCCCATCTCTTCTCACGCCTCTCACCCCTCTCTCCTCCTCCCTCCCCCCTCTCCGCCTGGCCCCATCTCTTCTCATCCTTCTCACCCCTCTCTCCTCCTCCCTCCCCCCTCTCCGCCTGGCCCCATCTCTTCTCATCCTTCTCACCCCTCTCTCCTCCTCCCTCCGCCTCTCATCCCTGCCCCATCTCTTCTCACGCCTCTCACCCCTCTCTCCTCCTCCCTCCCCCCTCTCCGCCTGGCCCCATCTCTTCTCATCCTTCTCACCCTTCTCTCCTCCTCCCTCCCCCCTCTCCGCCTGGCCCCATCTCTTCTCATCCTTCTCACCCCTCTCTCCTCCTCCCTCCGCCTCTCATCCCTGCCCCATCTCCTCTCACGCTTCTCACCCCTCTCTCCTCCTCCCTCCCCCCTCTCCGCCTGGCCCCATCTCTTCTCATCCTTCTCACCCCTCTCTCCTCCTCCCTCCGCCTCTCATCCCTGCCCTATCTCTTCTCACGCCTCTCTCCTCCTCCCTCCCCCCTCTCATCCCTGCCTCATCTCTTCTCACGCTTCTCACCCCTCTCTCCTCCCCCCTCCCCCCTCTCATCCCTGCCTCATCTCTTCTCACGCTTCTCTCCCCTCTCTCCTCCTCCCTCCCCCCTCTCATCCCTGCCCCATCTCTTTTCACTCTTCTCACCCCTCTCCTCCTCCCTCCCCTCTCTCCTCCCAGTCCCATCTCTTCTCACCCTTCTCACCCCTCTCTCCTCCTCCCTCCCCTCTCTCCTCCTCCCTCCCCCCTCTCATCCCTGCCCCATCTCCTCTCACGCTTCTCACCCCTCTCTCCTCCTCCTTTCCCCCTCTCCGCCCTGCCCCATCTCTTCTCACCCCTCTCTCCTCCTCCCTCCCCTCTCTCCTCCTCCACCCCCTCTCCTACCTGCCCCATCTATTTTCACGCTTCTCACCCCTCTCTCCTCCTCCCTCCCCCTCTCATCCCTGCCCCATCTCTTCTCACCCTTCTCACCCCTCTCTCCTCCTCCTTCCCCCCTCTCATCCCTGCCCCATCTCTTTTCACCCCTCTCTCCTCCTCCCTCCCCCCTCACATCCCTGCCCCATCTCTTCTCACGCTTCTCACCCCTCTCTCCTCCTCCCTCCCCTCTCTCCTCCTCCACCCCCTCTCCTACCTGCCCCATCTCTTCTCACGCTTCTCACCCCTCTCTCCTCCTACCTCCCCCTCTCATCCCTGCCCCATGTCTTCTCACGCTTCTCACCCCTCTCTCCTCCTTCCTTCACCCCCGTTTGTCCTTCTCCATCCTCCTCCTCCCCTACCCCCGATTTCTCCGTTCGTGCCCGTGCTGAGAAAGCAAAGAACGTTACATTGCCTAATTGATTGACGCTGCATCTGGCAACTGAAATTATATGAAATGAATTGGCATTTTGTTTGGAACCTCTCTTTGATATCATACACGAGTAAAGTGTTGGTGACGTAGGGTAAGGTGTTGGTGATGGAGGGTAAGGTTTTGGTGATGGAGGGTAAGGTGTTGGTGATGGAGGGTGAGGTGATGGTGATGGAGGGTAAGGTGTTGGTGATTAAGGGTAAGGTGTTGGTGATGGAGGGTAAGGTGATGGTGATGGAGGGTAAGGCGTTGGTGATGGAGGGCAAGGTGTTGGTGATGGAGGTTAAGGTGTTGGTGATGGAGGTTAAGGTGTTGGTGATGGAGGGTAAGGTGATGGTGATGGAGGGTAAGGTGTTGGTGATGGAGGGTAAGGTGTTGGTGATGGAGGGTAAGGTGATGGTGACGGAGGGTAAGGTGTTGGTGTTGGAAGGTAAGGTGTTGGTGATGGAGCGTAAGGTGATGGTGATGGAGGGTAAGGTGTTGGTGATGGAGGTTGAGGTGTTGGTTATGGAGGGTAAGGTGTTGCTTATGGAGACTAAGGTGTTGGTGGTGGAGGGTAAGATGTTGGAGGTGGATGGTAAGGTGTTGACGATAGAAGGTAAAGTTGGTGGCGGAGGGTAAGGTGATGGTGATGGAGGGTGTGGTGTTGGTAATGGAGGGTAAGATGTTGGTTATGGTGTGTAACGTGTTGGTGACTGAGGGTAAGGTGTTGGTGATGGAGGGTAAGGTGTTGGTTATGGAGGGTAAGGTGTTGGTTATGGAGGGTAAGGTGTTGGTGATGGAGGGTAAGATGTTGGTGATGGATGGTTAGGAGTTGGTGATGGAGGGTGTGGTGTTGGTTATGGAGGGTAAGGAGTTTGTGATGGAGGGTAAGGTGTTGGTGATGGAGGGTAAGATGTTGGTGATGGAGGGTTAGGAGTTGGTGATGGAGGGTGTGGTGTTGGTTATGGAGGGTAAGGAGTTGGTGATGGAGGGTAAGGTGTTGGTTATGGAGGGTAAGGTGTTGGTGGTGGAGGGTAAGAATTTGGAGGTGGAGGGTAAGTTGTTGGTGATGGAGAGTAAAGTGTTGGTGATGGAGGGTTTGGTGTTGGTTATGGAGGGTAAGGTGTTGGTTATGGATGGTAAGGTGTTGGTGATGGAGGGTGTGGTGTTGGTTATGGAGGGTAAGGTGTTGGTTATGGAGGATAAGGTGTTGGTGATGGAGGGTGTGGTGTTGGTTATGGAGGGTAAGGTGTTGGTTATGGATGGTAAGGTGTTGGTGATGGAGGGTAAGGTGTTGGTGTGAAGTATCTTAGAACATAGAAATATATCTCGTGACGTAGCGTATTGTATAGGATCTAAAAGAGGATATGTCTTAGATATATAATATCTTGTGCCAAAGTAGAGAATATATAGTTTAGGCCGCAATATTAAATATATATTTCTGGACAGACAAAATTGTTTTGTGTTCAAGATGGCGTAGAGCCAGCAGCTATAGAAGATGAAATTTAATTTTAAAAAATGACAAAAAAACACGTATCTTTAAATTTAGAACCAGGATAGATATATTTTGGCAATACTGGATGTTGGTGTTACTGGAAATAAAATGTCCGCAAGCGACACGCGATACAGCTGTAGCGAATACAGCAGGAGCAGGTGGGGGGGGGGGGGTGGGTGGCAGTGGGGGGTATTAAGGCATGAGAACAGACACCCATCCACCCCGGCCAGCCCGCTCGACCCCGGACACCCTCACCCCCACCCCCTCCCCCCACCGCCGGCGCTACCTACCCTACCCACTCCTCCACCCCTACCTGCCACAAATACGCCTATGTCGTCAGAGTACAAAGCCCCCATGTACCTCGTCTGTTCTACCTGCTCTCTCCTTCTACTCCCCCTCCCCCCTCCCCCCCACCCCATCGCTCCCCTCCCTGCACCCCCACCCCCCTGGTCTGGTCTAGAGATTAGTGTCTCCCTGTCCCCTCGGCCCTGAAGTCTAATCTCTCTGCGCAATAATTCATTACCTAATTAGACATGAAAACGAGGCTGGACGACGGGGTGGTAAGGAAGGGAGTATTACCGGTCGCACTCAGTCCTGGTCACGTCCCGGTCCCCCGGGGGGTGTGGAGGGGGTGGGGGTGGGGGTGGGGTTGGTGTGGTCTGGAGAGGACGACGGGGACACTGGTCGAAAAGGCGCGAGTGAGGTGAGAGGACGAGGGTCGGAGTGGGGGGGGGGGGGGAGGCGGGGGGCAATGGAAGAATGGAAAAGGTTTTATTTAAGATTTGGAGGATGGGACCGACCTGGGAGGTGTGGGGGGCGGGGGCAGGTGGAAGGGAGGTGGGGGGGGGGGAGATGTGGAGGGGCGTTGTGGGGGGAAGGGAGGGAGTGATATGAGAGTAGGGGGTGGAGTGGTTTGGCGAAGAAGGTGGGAGAAGAAACTAATAGGGTTCCATACGAAAGGACAGGAGAGAGTGAATTGGGGAGGGTGGGGTGGCGAGAGGCGAGGTGGAGGAGAGGGTGAGAAGGGGCGGGGCGGGGGCGGGGGTTGGTTGAAGCGAAGGAGGAGGGAAGAGGGAGGCGGGGCAGAAAGAAGGTAGCTTGGATAATGCCTTTGATGTCCAAGAGGGGCGCTTCGGACGGGGTGAAATGACAAGTGAAGGGTGTCAGCGACGGGGTAGGGTGGGTGGGTGGGATAGATTCGGGGTACGGGGTAATGTAGGATAATAGAAGGGTGGGGGGGGGAGGTCGGTGGTGGGAGCAAGGAGGGGGTGAGGGGGTGAGGGAAGAGGCGAAGCAGACGTGGGGACGTAATTTGGGTGTCAGGTGGTCAGACCTCTGCTGTAAATACCCTGGTGCCAGGTGAGGGTGGTGAGGGTGGTGAGGGTGGTGAGGGTGGTGAGGGTGGTTGAGGGTGGTGAGGGTAGTGACAGTGTTCGATGGACCCACCGGGGACTTCACCAGGTGGGTGGATTACACCGGCAACCCAAACTAGGGCTGGGGCTGGGGCTGGGGCTGGGGCTGGGGCCGGGGCTGGGCTGGGGGCTGGGGGCTGGGGCTGGGGCTGGGGCTGGGGCTGGGGCGGGGCTGGGGCTTGGGGCTTGGGGCTGGGGCTGGGGCTGGAGCTGGGGCTGGGGCTGGGGCTGGGCTGGGGCTGGGGGGCCTGGGGCTGGTGCTGGGGCTTGGAGCTGGGGCTGGGGCTGGGGCTGGGGCTGAGGCTAGTGGCTTGGGCTGGGGCTCTGCGGAAATAGTTTACCAGTGAACCAGGTTGTCCCGATTCTATGAGACCCTACTCTGGGGTCAAGAGGCCCATAACTGTCATCGTCAGGTGGAGGAGACGGCATCTATCATGGAGCAACAATTTCCTGGTTATCTACTCTGCAAATACGTCCATGCGACATAAGCCAACGGTTAATTACCGGCCAGTTTTCATCACCCCCCCCCCTCCCCCGTCCCCGTCACGCATACCCACCATACACACCCTCATTAACTATTGACGGTAATACCCAGAGATTACGACCTTATTAGGCGACCGATAAGCCATAACTCAACTTAAATCATATGGTTACAATTGTATAATTTGTTATTCAGAACTTCCCTCTGTTTGGGCAAATAGTGAGTCTGTGCTGGGCAGACCCCCCCCCCCCCTCATTCCCCCCCTCCCCTCCCCTCCACACACTTACCATGTCCATTGCCATTGGCCATGATGCTAGCCTGGCTAGTAAACTAAAAAGCGAAAAAAAACATGTCCATACTGCGACATACGTTTTGCTGTATTAAAACAGCTTAACGACTCACGAGTTTAGTGATATTTACACGATCTTAATGCATCTTCGCCTAATCAAACAGCCTCGTTCTGGGAGCATCCTGACCACGTCACATAATTCCCTGCGCTCATTAAAAGCCGGTGACAAAATACGGGTAATTACTGTAAAACTGACCGAAGTCCGTCGGCAGCTGACGCTCAGATTTTCGTCATTAGTGGGTGGGGGGGGGGAGGGGGGGGGGGGTAGGGGGGTGAGTGGGGAGAGGGGAGGGTGGGCGGGCGCGGGATATCTGCGTCCTCCGTCACTAGGCGGCGCCACCCGCAGTCGGCGTCCAGGAAGTGACGTCGTAAGTGTAACAATTGTGTTCGTTTACAAAGAAACGAGTGCGGTGGATCGTGTATACCTTGCTTGAAGAAGACTCGTTTTGGACCTTAAAGAAACCATATTTATTTATTCCTTTCATTTCTCTCTGAGTGGAAACCTTACCGTCATCTTTGCCCCTTAACGGTTACACAACTGACTATACTTTGTTTAGTAACAATCGTAAGTAACTATCACTAACATGCTCCCATTGATCGCCATTCCTTAGCAAACTTTGTCTCACTCTGGCTCTCTCTCTCTATCTCTCCCCCCCCCCTCTCTCTCTGGCAATATCTGTCTTTCTTTTGCGATCTCTCTCTGTTTTTGTTTTTTTGCAACATATCTGTCTTGGTTTCTCTTGCGATCACTCCTTTCTCTCCCCATCTCCGCCCCAGCAACCCCTTCTCCCTCCCCCTGTCTCTATCTCACTTTATTTATGTGACCATGCATGTGCCTTAATAGCCACTCAGAGTATGGTTAATCATGTCAGAAGCACTTAACCAAGACTCCGCATACACTCGGCCAATATTCCGTCTTTTAGTGACTGGACGTGTGCGCAGTAGTACGTCCCAGACAGTTCGTATCTTGCCTGTGTCGAGATATCGGAGGGGCAGGCGTCACGGCCACCTAGCGGCCACTTGTCGGGTCTGGGACAGGAAGCCGGCGCGCGGAGGGATACAGTGAGATGTGAAAGGGCCTAGAGAAAGAGAGAGTAAAACCCTAAAAGAGTCTGCTAGTGATGGGCGATAAAAGGAGCAGTTAACGGAACGACGAAATTGAAGAAAATCGACACGTTTCCGATTAAAGGCATATCTTTCAGTGGCTTATTTGAAATTAAATACGATAGGAAGCAAATGAATCACTGATCGCAAAGGAGGAGGGAGGAGGGGGAAGCGGGCAGGGGGGGGGGGCGGGATACTGCTCTCAGCCACTCAATCCACACGCTGGGCCGGCAGTGGGGGTGGTCGCGGTGTGTGATGGCAGGGGGTGGGGGGAGGGGTGATGTGGCGCCTATAGGTCCTATTTACTGAGATTGTTGGACTTAAGCTTTCAAGAAACTGGGCTTTTATGCCCGAGTACTTTCACCGTGACTGTTAAAGTGGCGTTATCGCTGTTTTAATTCACTTCGTACCTTTTAACAGCGGCGATATGTGAAATGTCGTCTGCGTCCGCGGGAAGTGGCTGCTGGGAGGGACTCACTCCACATTGCCATGGCTACCCGGGACGTGTGGCGGGAAGGCGATTAAGATAAGCCATAGCAACGAGACTCCCCCAAAGTCTACTAACGTAGTGTCTAATTTCTCCCGAAGGCGGCGCTCGGGCACTTTTCAGCTGTTTTTTCTCTCCTTGTTTCTTAATAAAAACGGTGACTCAGTGAATAGCATAAACGACAACATCTGAATGAATGACTGGTCTGGCAGGATGGATACCTCATTCCTCGGGCATGCCATGCACTGTTAGAGCCGTGTTTACATGTTGCTCGGTTACTTTAAAACAATATTTCGGGTGGTCTGTCGTGATAACTGGACGCCATATCGCCTGGCGGAGCTTGTCAGTGGCCAACTCTGTCGACATGTGGCATTTATTTTGTGCCCGGGACTCCGCTATCACACTGTGTGGGCGGAAGTGACAGATCACAATGTGATGGCGACAGACATGTTATAGCCTGTGACTCAACTCACGCTGCTTCTATTCACGACTTAGAATTCGGCAGACCTAACCCCCGCCTCCTACCCCCGTTCATCTCCACCCATGGTATGTATTGGTTGATTGTATATTCAGGACACTTTAACCACTTTTGGTCATATCGCGTCAATGGGAGGAGGACGGGAGTTTGGAGCCATGTCCCCGGGGGTAACCCCCTACTCTTTGCGAAGAAGGACATGGGATCTTTATCTTGCGACCACACAGACATGGCCACAGCGGGGCTCGAACCATCGATCCACGTGCCGTTAGGCCCTCATGTGATCAGAGCGCTGAATGCCAACGCTCTAACCCACTGAGCTATCGAGGCGGCCCCTGTATGTATTAGGGCTGGGCTGGGGCTGCGTCTGGGTACACCGTATGGCAATGGCTTAGCTTTCATTATGAGATGGCTTAACACGTTCGGCTTGGCCGAGTGATCTTGGTCGAGTGACCTTTGGTCGAGTGACCTTGGTCAAGTGACCATGATCGAGTGACCTTGGTCAAGTGACCTTGATCGAGTGACCTTGGTCGAGTAACCTTAGTCGAGCGACCTTGGTCGAGTCACCTGTGCCAGGAGTTCGGGGACTGTGCGAAAGTCCGCTAAAGTTCGCCCAGGGTAATCCTATGTCCCTCTTCGAAGAGAACTAGTTACCCCAGGGACATGGCTTCGCTCTTTCCTCACCATCCAACAAACGCGTTTTGATGTTACGAGTTGCATCTGAACCGAATCAATTATTGGTGCCGGTCACAAATTATCAACGGCGTGATCAGTCAAACAAATCTGTAATGATAATCACAAAGAGATCCATGTACAGATACCGGGCACTGATGTAGTCTTGAAATAACGGGTTATTAACATAAGGTCATGATTACCTCCCAACATATTAAGTAAATTCTACCATTGCTAGTCTCGTGCATAATTCAGCCTACCAATTGGAACCATTCAGTATACCTATTGAAATAATGTGTACCAACGAAGCATTGCGACTGTCTGCGCGTCACTGTGTATATAGCGGGCTGTAGCACCACTCTCGGCTTGTGAGACTCACTGTGTGTGTGGTTGTTGATCTGTGGGGCAATGTGAGACTCACTGTGTGTGTGTGTGGTTGTTGATCTGTGGGGCAATGTGAGACTCACTGTGTGTGTGGTTGTTGATCTGTGGGGCAATGTGAGACTCACTGTGTGTGTGGTTGTTGATCTGTGGGGCAATGTGAGACTCACTGTGTGTGTGGTTGTTGATCTGTGGGGCAATGTGAGACTCACTGTGTGTGTGGTTGTTGATCTGTGGGGCAATGTGAGACTCACTGTGTGTGTGGTTGTTGATCTGTGGGGCAATGTGAGACTCACTGTGTGTGTGGTTGTTGATCTGTGGGGCAATGTGAGACTCACTGTGTGTGTGGTTGTTGATCTGTGGGGCAATGTGAGACTCCAGTTCATTGTAACCCCGAGTCCTGTATGGATGTATATTCGGTCTCAGCATAGAACCCGTTTCGGTTACCCGATCGTGAGAAATCATTGTATACCAGTTCTATCGCTAGGAGGCTTGTAACTTGCCCGCGCGTAGCGTAAAACCGAAGTAACTAAATTAAGTACTACTACCAAATAATAAAGAAATCAGAGTTATGTTTAAAAGAATAGACAAATAGCCTACCCCGTGGCTGCATTATTAAAGTTTAGATAAACCCCTTTACGATGGATAGTAAATAAATCTATATCTAAACCCTACATGGTTGTTGGTGTCTTGTATTCGTTCCACGTGAGCATTCCCCATGCTACAGAATATCGTGCTAGTTTCAGTCTGACAACGACAGTCGGACGAGACCCTAAATGAGCACGACCATAGAGGTGACGGGATGCCGTGTCATAATGTGTGGCATGGTGCTGGACCAAGCTGGGAAACCTCTACCTCATGGACTCCTCCCCGTCATCTTTTGCAAAGAGTGCATGAGCTTCGCATTATCACCCGCCTCCACACTTCACAATGCCATGACTTGGACTCGCTTTCTTCTTGGCATCCTTACTCTCAGTTAAACACTGCTTTAACCCACCGCCTTCTCTTTTGGAAAGAGTATCCGTTCCTAATGTACCTACCCGTTTTTCTATGCTACTGTCATAATATGATTTTGATACCTTGTGAGTCCTTTCCTGTTGATACAACATATTCCCAGACAATCCAAGGGGGGGGGGGGTCAAGCTAATTTCTAGCCTGCCCCCACTCCTCCACATCCTGACCTATATCGTTATCAGCCATGGGGTCAGCCCGGTGGTATCAAGGTCTGCTCCCGGCACCAATGCTTTGATCGAACGGTGTTATCGGGATGAAACACCCAGAGACCTCTGGTGGTCAGCGGCGGTACCAGAGGCGAAGACAGTTTCCGTAAACAACGCCGGTTCGTATTTTAGTTTTAATCGCCTCTGGTGACCACTTAACGCGATTTGCACCTCACTATTTTCACTCATCAATGGTTCCAAATTGCTGGTTAATTAGCGCGAACACACACCGGGTTATCTAGCCTCGCCGTGCGGCCGGCAGGGGGCCTGCCGCGCGGCACCCTGGGTAAAGCTGCCACTGCCTGGTTCCCAGCGTTAAGAAGTTGAGTCCATATTCCCCTGGGGAACCAGCTGATAAGGCGCTTCGTTTATGAGAGGATTGTAAGGTGGGAAGGGGTGGGGCCTGGGTAGGGTGGGTGTGAACCGGGGGTGGTGGTGAAATGTGGGGGGGGGGGTCGGGGGTAGGGATCGAATGCGGGTGGTGGTGAAATGTGGGGGGGGGGGGGGTGGAGGGTAGGGATCGAATGGGGGTGGTGGTGAAATGTGGGGGGGGGGGCGCGGCGGTAGGGATCGAATGCGGGTTAGTCTCCCCACATGGCCATTTGCAGTAACAAGTAAACACATCCCGCAGTGTTGTCTTTTGCGTTGTCGATGGACGGTAGCTTCGGATGTGTATGTCAGTTCTGATTCCTTTATGCTGTGACGTCACCGCTGATACAATCGGCCTACAGAAAAATGGATGGTCATTCAAGTGAAATGTACTAGACGTGTCTGTAAGACGTTAAATGAAATATCGTTTTTGTGCACATAAAGGTTAAATCGGGTTCAATAACTCTCCCCGGGACAATAAAGCAGGTTAGGATAAAGCATGACGCTAATGCGTGCGCCAGCGTCATGGGAGACTCCCTGCCAGGGCGCGAACCCACGACCTGTTGATCTGCAGCTCAGAATGCTTACCCACTGAACTTGGGAGACTCCCTGCCAGGGCGCGAACCCACGACCTGTTGATCTGCAGCTCAGAATGCTTACCCACTGAACTTGTGAGACTCCCTGCCAGGACGCGAACCCACGACCTGTTGATCTGCAGCTCAGAATGCTTACCCACTGAACTTGGGAGACTCCCCGTGACTGCCGGTCCATATACATATAATTTATATATATATATAATTCATAATGTTATGAATACATCTCGTAGTGGCATAAGGCACCGTAGCGACAACTGTAACTAATTGGCCAGTCATTTAAACGCGCGCATTTCCCCCTAAAAAAATGACGGGTTTGATTGGTGCATGTCATGGACGGTCACGTGGTAGTTCCGTGTCTGGCCGCCATGCACGTTGGCGCCACACGGCTATCACGCCGTGTCAGGGCAAAACCTGTCACAAACCTCTTTAATAACATATGTTTTCCAGGACTAATATTGCGCACGTCGTTTAGGCATTTTTTAAGGCATCACCCCCGCAATGTATGACCTCCGCGATAGTGTTGTATTACGTGACATTACCCAATTATCGCCCGTATAATGCAGACATTCCCCGCTAGGGTGGCAATGATATATAACAGAATTATCGCCCCTATAATAAGGATCTCGTTTTGCGAGGCGCCGACGATGCGGTGGCGCCACCAAGCGCCCAGTGTTGGCGCCACGCGGACGGTGGTGACGGCGCCACGTGACGCTCACCGCGCTATGAGGCGCCGACACCGCCACAATTAAACCCGGTTAAAAACCCACAAAAAAAAATCACGCTAAGTGGAAAAAACATAAACGAGATTAGAAAGATAGATGGACGTTATTATTTGAGTGGTATTTACTCGCAGTTTACATACATCATACGAAGGGTTGCCAAAGAGTCTATGCGGCAAGGATGGTTGTTTGCGGAGGTTTTATTGTGCGTATGTGAATACTGTTACAAAGTTGTGGAAGTTCCCATTTGGTAACACGACGGAACGCAGTGGTGTCCCGTAACTCAACAGCGACCGTCACGTGGATAACAACTAGATGCGTTGGTTAGTGGTTAGGGGAGGCCATGCTAACCTATGAGGGTCCTATCGCGTCATTCTGGCGTCATCAAGGCTCTCAGCGGAGTCTCGCAGGAGGGGGGGGGATCTCGCGGGGGCTAGCCTCCCCTCCCATGAGATGATATCTTGATCATACACACACATGGCCGTTTGCACAGTGGGGTGCGAACCCCCGACCTCCGGTACGATGGCTGGCTGGCCTGGCAGAGCTCACTCGGCAAGCCGGGCGCGCTAACCACCAGACCATTGGGGTGGTCCATGGGGGCGCGAACCCCCAACCTCGGGTACGATGGCTGGCTGGCCTGGCAGAGCTCCCCCGGTAAGCCGGGCGCGCTAACCACCAGACCATTGGGGTGGTCCATGGGGGCGCGAACCCCCAACCTCCGGTACGATGGCTGGCTGGCCTGGCAGAGCTCACTCGTCAAGCCGGGCGCGCTAACCACCAGACCATTGGGGGGGGGGGTCCATGGGGGCGCGAACCGGTACGATGGCTGGCTGGTCTGGCAGAGCTCACTCGTCAAGCCGGGCGCGCTAACCGTCAGACCATTGGGGTGGTCCATGGGGGCGCGAACCCCCGACCTGCGGCACGATGGCTGGCTGGCCTGGCAGAGCTCACTCGGCAAGTCGGGCGCGCTAACCACCAGACCATTGGGGTGGTCCATGGGGGCGCGAACCCCCGACCTACGGTACGATGGCTGGCTGGCCTGGCAGAGCTCACTCGTCAAACCGGGCGCGTAACCACCAGACCATTGGGGTGGTCCATGGGGGCGCGAACCCCGACCTGCGGTACGATGGTTGGCTGGCCAGGCAGATGTCACTCAGCAAGCCGGGCGCGCTAACCTAACCACCAGACCATTGGGATGGTCCATGGGGGCGCGAACCCCCGACCTCCGGCACGATGGCTGGCTGGCCTGGCAGAGCTCAGGTGTCAAACCGGGCGTGCTAACCACTAGACAATTTGGGTGGTTAGCTAACAAAGATCCTACAAACTCCAGCTTCCCTGTGTCAAATCTCTCCGATATCACCTTTCGTACCTCCCCCCAGTGGTCTAGTGGGTAGCGCCATGGGCTCTACACGACAGGCCACGACTGGGGAGTCCCACAAGTGGGTGACGTTGATTCACGGCACCAGGGGAGCGGTCGTCTAGGAGACCATTTGGGTGACATAGGAGAGCTGGCTCCCAACGTCTAAACGGGAGGGTCATTTACCGTCATCTCCAGCGTGCAACTTTCGTCGATATACCGGAAGCTATTTAAGTATTTTCCTATTTTCGCGGCAACAACTGCGGGAAGAAAACACACTGCGACTTATATACGAGAAGTTACGGTAATTGCCCATTGATTGGCTCTCCCAATACCGATCGACTCCATTTCAGTCCGCCATGACACAGGATTCGTGAAGTCGTGAACCTTCCCCGGCATACACACATATGTTGTTGACTCTGTAATAATTCCGTCGTTTAGTGTTCGTACCAACAAAGGAGGATCAAACATGACGGTGGGCGATAGAGGGCGACAGGTTGAGGGATAGCCCAACGATCGATTAATGTCGTCCCAAGATGAAATCAAAAGCAGCCAAGCAGGTTATTTATCACAGAATGGGACCAACAGTCAAATTGAGTCCAGCGTTATGACTGGTTGCTATTTACAAGTTCGTATTGTAGCGTGTAAAAAGTATCTGCCTTCCAGTCCTGGCCATTCACAAGGCTGGAGACGTCTTTTTAACCCGTTCAATTTGTGAGACAGCTCTGTATGAAGTGTTTCATGCACATCTGCTGTAAAAGCTCTTTATCTCGTCGTCTTGTGAACAAAATGTGAAGCTAATAGATCTTTGTCTGTCAATCCTCTCAGCCGACCACGTCGTTCATCAATTCTCATTCATCCCAAAATCGACACAAATGAGATCGCAAATGTGCCGACTATTGTAATTTGAGTTCTGAATGTCATGACTTACTCGTCAGTAACTCAAACGACAATTTAGAGGAACAAAAACAAACCAAAACTCAGAACATATACTACCTGTTCCAGACTTGGTGTCTGCCGCTAACGAACTGTGATTAGAACCCCCGGGAGATTAAGTGAAGGGGATGTTATCAATGACGTGACACACCCGGCCCTTCGTGCTTACCACGGGTGGTTATAAATGCTTTCACATTGTCTGCATGAACCTGGTAGACAATTAGGACAAAAACCAACACACGCAGCCCACGGTTTATAGAGCGATGGAAATAATACCCTGGGAGGGAAGATGAATGGCTAAATTTGTCAGGCAACCATGTGATTGTACGCGGAAAGCCCTGCATTGTGATGGGGGAGTTAGTATGCATTCCCCGGGCTGTTAATAAGCGATAACGACGCAGCTTCTTTGTCAGTCGGCGTATGATTACGCCAGTTCCGGTCATGACAGGGTTAAAGCGTCTGTTGTTATTTAATATGCCTGTTTGTTGTCATATTTCATTACGGCTTGGAAACGACGTGGCTTCATCCGCCTCGGCTCTGCGCATGCGTCAGACTAGGTGCCATGAATAAATGACAATATTGAATATGAAACAGAGCGATTGCTTTGTGAATGCGTTTCTATGGCACCCCGACACCAAACTCGGTTATGCTTTGAAGGAAGGGGGTGGGGGGGGGGTGAGGTCGTTAAGATTGACAGTCATATTGGAACTCATCATACGGTATAACGTTGGGGAACAAAGCTGATGTATCCTAAGAGGTACAGGGAGACGAAGTCATACATCACCAGATCCGGTATATACGGGAAAGACACTTTGTCTAGACTTGAGCACGGAGGAATGTCGAGATTTGTTTCAGATAGACACATGCGGCTTGTGGCAGAGATACTAGTTGTTAATTAGCGAACAATCTATCCCAGTGCGATTATTATCGCCCCCCCCACTCCCCCCCCCGCCTACAGCAAGCCGCCTACCGCCACCAGCCCCCCACCCCCCCACTACAGCCACCCAACTGACCTCCTTGTGTACCTCCCCCCCCCCCCTTACAGCCACCCCACTGACCGCCTCGTGTACCAAGACCGAAACACATCGCCACCAAAAAACGCGTTCTGCCAAAGAAACACAGCCAATGGTTCCATTGGCAACCCACACTTCTCGTCTGCCTACTTCATTAATACACACCTCTTATCTGCATTCACGAAGGCGCGTTACATGCATCTCTTTAATAAAGAGTTCCAAGCCATACCTGAAACACGTGCCTCTGGGCGCGTAAGTTGCAAACGGCCGAGGCCAGATATTTCACCTGTCTCTATATATGTGCGTCTTCAGTTATTCCATGGTCAAATATACGGCGAAATGCTCAGACAATATCTTATCACCCCTCTCCCCGCCCCCGCGTCACATTCTACCTGAGCTACCTGGACTTAGCCACGCATCCCCTTCAGAAAATACGACTGCAGATAATCGACAAGGGCAAAGAGGTTGAAGAAATGGATGACAAGAGGCGATGCGCTGTGAACCAAGCTGTCTGCCATGACACCGAACTCGTCGCCAGCGCTCTGCCTCAGTGCGTCTTGCTCCTGCTCCAGTCCACAACCCCGGCCCCACGACCACCAGATGGTTCCTTCTAGCCGATAAAACACAGCCGAGATACATTAGCTTAAGTTATAAAATCACATGCTTCGATAAATAAAAATTGCCTTGGCGTATCCAAAGGTCCAAACGAAGGTGTAGGTTTTAATATGAGAGGAACTTCAGCGCCACCGTTCAATATCTTGTAATGTCATAAATAACCGCTGGGTG
>OZ025258.1:26100243-26271326 GCA_964019135.1 Arenicola marina | reverse complement strand
TGCCTACCAGATATTGGGCGTAGACAGCGGGGCCGTGCTTACCAGATATTGGGCACATATAGCGGGGCTGTGCTTACCAGATATTAGGCACAGACAGCGGCGCTGTGCTTACCAGATATTGGGCGTAGACAGCGAAGCCATGCTTACCAGATATTAGGCACAGACAGCGAGGCCGTGCTTACCAGATATTGGGCAGAGATAGCGGGGCTGTGCTTACCAGATATTGGGCACAGACAGCGGGGCCGTGCCTACCAGATATTGGGCGTAGACAGCGGGGCCGTGCTTACCAGATATTGGGCGTAGACAGCGGGGCCGTGCCTACCAGATATTGGGCGTAGACAGCGGGGCCGTGCCTACCAGATATTGGGCGTAGACAGCGGGGCCGTGCTTACCAGATATTGGGCACAGACAGCGGGGCCGTGCTTACCAGATATTGGGCACAGACAGCGGGGCCGTGCTTACCAGATATTGGGCGTAGATATAGTAGCTTGGTTGGTTATTTAGGACGCTTTAACCACATTTGGTCATATCGCGTCCATGGGAGAAGGGAGGGAGAGTGGAGCCATGTCCCCGGGGGTAATCCCCTACTCTTTACGAAGAAAGACATGGGATATTTATCCTGCGACCACACAGCAGGGCTCGAACCACCGATCCACTTGCCGTTAGGCTCTCAGGTAGGGGTTCGGACCCGCCCCCCCCCCCCCATTTTCAAATTCCTGGATCCGCCCCTGCATCTCTGAAGCCAGGTTCATACATTCGTGGGTACAAACCCTGGCACCTGTATCTGAGGCAAGTTTAGTCTAACCCCATTTCACTGCCCCGGGAGCTTTCTAAGCCTTCACGAGGACAAATGTTATGCGTTTCTTCTTGTTACGTTGCATAAAACAGCTTTATCGGTAATTAATCGGTATTAATTAAACATTGGGTTAAAACAATGTTCCAGTGCTTCATTCGTTCACTACATATAAGTCGGGGCGCCGGATATGACGTCATCTAGAGGTAGGCGCGCTACAGCTTCGTGAGGACGTTCATTCCGGAAAAAAACTCACGACATCGACGTCAGAGAAAGAACAACGCTTTCCCCGATTGTCCAATATAACAGTAATTAGGCAACTAGCGTCAATTCGTCCACACATCTAAACACATCGGAATCACGTCACTTTCAAACATCAAATGCAGCAGAATGGACTATCGAATGGCACCAAAAGGAAACAAGCACGACCAAGGGGGGTGGGGGGGGGGGCGCCTGAATAGACCGCGTGATTTGTTCCCCTCTCTATTGCTATTGGCAACCAAGGTCGCGAAGACAAAAAAACACCTTTTGTTTCCACCGGATTTGAGCGAAGTTGTTAATACCCGAAGCTTCGTTAAGAGTGTAGAGCGCGTATCGGGTGACGCATGGCGCTGCCCCCGGGGGGAGGGCAGGGGGGGGGGGGAGGAGGGGGAGGGGCGATACAGCCCCCGGCGGTGAGCGGTCAGCACGGGGCTCTCGCCTGACAAGCGAAAGAGGAGACAGGCTGAAACAGCTTTATTTACACTTTTCAAAAGTCAACCGCCGTTAAAATCACCTGTTTCCACAACAAAAGCCACCTTCCCCCCCCCCCCCTCATGTGTTTCACGATTACCCACAAGGGGCATCGGGTTCTGTTACTCCACTCTCATATGAATCCCCCCCCCCTCCCCCTTCAGTCCCGCTCCCGCCCCCCTCCCCTCTGCATGTATAAACTTCTATTTCTCCTCCCCCACCCCACCCCCCTTTCACTCAACCCTATTCTGAGACTCTGCCATCCTTCTAAATATCCATTTGGCGTTCTATACGTCACTTCCTGTCGACAGCGACATTAGAAAAGCCCGAGGAGAATATATAGGTGTGTGTGGGGGGGGGGGGGGGTGTATAAACAGGGAGGAGCGGGGCGCGGGGAGGGGCGGCGGCAGGGGTATAACCGGGGAGTGTCTAATAACACGTCACTTGTCTGAGCTTAGCGCAGTTTCTAATGAAGCCTCAGATAATTGTCCTATTTTCAGCTATACACAAACGCAGGATAAACGCTCGTGCCTACGGTGAACAAAGCAAGTGTCGGGTTGTAGGGACTCATTATTAGGGGCTCGAGTCGTGTGGCCAGCGATACACGGAAAGTGGGGGGGGGGGGGGGGGGGCAGGGAGGGAGGGGGGACGCTTCAAAACCCAGGTAAAACAGACACTCCCCTGGACGTGCGCTGTTTTTTTTAATGAAGCTACAATTTCAATCAGGGTTTTTTACCAATATATAGCACTAATGACTCACCTTTCCTGTTGACATAAAAGAAGGAATTTAACCACACATATGGAAAATAAAAGCGTTCTTTTTTTTCAGTGAAAATCAAGAAGAGACATGTAGACATGAGAGCCGGGCCAGAACAATTGAGAATTCTCGCGATTGGTCATTGCATTGTTTCAAACGTCTATTCTCGGCTCCATCGTAGTGGACATAATTACGTTTGGCAAAATAGAAGGCGGGGGGGGGGGGGGGGGGAGGGGGCATTTCTGGCGATGCAATACCATAGTGAATGACGTTAAACACTCGAGCAGCATTTAGCGAGGACCTGAACCGTGGGGAGAGTGGGGGGCCAGTTTGGGTGTGAAATTGACTGAATTAAAATTGACTGAATGAGAATGTACCTGACTGCATCAACTAATAACGCAAGACACACATTAACAGGGCGGAGCGTAATATAATGTAGGCACAATACCTTATTATATGTTCCCACTTTAGTTGAGTTAGTTTTTAATGTCTAACGTGTATAATGTATGCCAGCTTGAAATCCTAGCAAATCTAAATACACATTTTCGGGTACGATGAACCATCCAAGCTCATCTACGTGATCCCTGCTTTGTTCTCTACATTAGGTTATATTATATAGTAGGTTATAAGCCGTGGAGCTACAAAAAGCTTAACAATGAGCCAGAGTTAAGAATGAGATCTGGACATCTACAAAGACCTCGATCCATGTTGTGTCTCCCACAACGTCTACGCTGTAAGCTCCGTTGAGTTCTATGTGTACCGTGGAGTTCTACGGTGAACCCAAACGCGCGTTATTGCGCCATACAAGTTTCTTTTAAACTCAGGGCCCAAAGTAATAATAATAGGTATAACAACACTCATATCATTGAATTTTTATGCACTGTACTACCCCCCCCCCCAGACATCTGTAAGGTTATTGGTTCTCTCTTTGTTTCCAATTACGTTTAGTAGTTTCAGTTTCTTGCTATAACTGTCATGCATACTGGAGTATAGAGATATCTATATAATGCACTCCGATGTGCAGAACACGGCGCCCTCTACAAGGGGAACCATTCAAGCCCCCCACCCCCCCCCCCATATAGCGCGAAACAAATAGGAATACTTAAAGGAAAACAAGAGCTGTTAATCTATCATATGCCGCAGATGGACGGGTGCGGCCTTTTGTTATCTGTATATACGCGGCCAGTGCCAATACTTGTGGTATCAGACGTGGCTTTGCTGTCAATGCTCCAATGTTGTGGAACGCCCTGCCAAGCGACCTTCGTCCGCTTGATGCCTTGAGTCAGTTTAAACAGGTTTGAGCATTGACTTGTTCACTAAATTAATTGATGAAGGCAAATAGTTCTTATTTCGGTTAGCTACACATGTTTAAAGATGAGTAGGTGTATTGAGTAAGTTGCCTTGTCTACTTCCATGTACAGCGTCTTTGAACGGATTCACGAATCAGAAACCCAGTAATAATACATTCCATGTTCGACTAGAATCCACAAAATGAATTATTTTATTACACGATAGGCGTGAGGAATTCGTGAGCTATGTTGAAACAATGGTTATTTCGCTCTGACATGAAAGAATAGTTGTGATCTAATGTCAATAGCCAGAGTCACGGGAAATATACCAGCCAGGCAAATCCCTCGGTACCTTGACTCTTAAGACAGAGCATAAAAACTGGAGGCGGCAAGAACCATGACTGTCTGCTCATTAACGGTCAGATTCCCTGGTCGCGGTGTTTGCTTCAATGCGAGTCCATGAGACATTGTAAGCACATCATAATCGTTGGAGCTGCATCATAACGGCCCCGGTATAGGTCTTAACGGCCGCCTAGCGATTGAAATACAACCAGGGCCACCTAGCGACCGCGCCGGCTATCATAACGTAGCCCTGAAACATACCTCTCTGGGCACGCTGGGTAAATCGGTAAAATCTGTCGCTCCGGTGTACCGGGCGCGCCCAGAGAGGTATGTTTCAGGGCTACGACAAAGGCAGACGCCGATTTTCTTCATTTTGTGAATAAAGGGAGCAAAAGAAGAAAATCATGCTATTTTAAGACAGAGCGCGAGATAGAGAGCCAAAGTGATGTCAAATTGAGACAGAACCGAACCGTGAGATTTATTCAGGTTTATAATTGCCGATCTGAAGTGATCAGTTTCACTTTCAAAACTCCGTCGTTAACAATATTATTCGCTGTCTACATAAGTAAGTTACGGAGAGCGAACTACGCGACCAAAAAAGCTCCCGGGACGATGAAACGGGTTTGGTTGAAACATGTCACAGATGCAGGGACGGGCCAGGGCGCGAACCCACGACCTGTTGTCTGCACCTCAGAGACAGAGATGCTCCCCTGTTATCGAAGTAGAATGTGGGACCTGTATCCTGCACACAGGTATTCCCATAGTGGGATGAAAACCCCGAACTCCGGCACCATGGCTGGCCTGGCAGAGAGCTCACTCACTAACCAAGAGGTAAGTTACTTGATGTGAAGGGCTGGGTTTTACTGGGCACTGACCTGCTTCGATGAAGGTAGGGGAGGGTTGGTAGTTGTCGCTGCCAGTGGATGACAGGCGCTGACCTCGCCGGCTCCCGGGCATTGCGACAGGACTGGAGCGGGCTGGCGTGATCCTGAAGGGGAGAGACTGCTGTTATACCGTGATCCAGATCACTGCTAGAGAAATTGTACCAGTTATGGAAATAAGGTGACACATACTGTTGGAGAGAAACTGTCACACAGATCGCCGTTAAAGAAATATTGTAACATAACCATTATTATTATTAACATTATTATTAATAATATTATTATTATCCCAGTCGTATTATTATTATTATTATTATTATCATCATCATCATCTAAATTTTGACTTTTATTCGAGACAATTGCGAGCCCGGAACACAATCTCCCTCTCGGCGACTCCCTCGACGCTAGCGCCACCTACTTGAGACTCTGCAGGTCGACGTCCTCGCTGACGATGTCCATGGTGGAGACGTGCTGCGCGCCATCTGTCGGGCTGTGGGAGAGCAGGACTGAGGAGTTGGAGGCCAGGACGGTGGTGGTGCCGGAGCCCTGGAACGTCTTGAAGGAGAACTGGGGGCCCATCCACAGTCTGCGGTGAGGACCCGCGTGGGTGATGATCTCCACCTAGCGGAGAGCCCGGGAAACAGGAGGTCAGTCAGGGGTGGGGTCACAGGTCACAGAGACGCCGGGGTAAACGTCACCGGCTTACGGAGTTGTTAGAAAGGACGCGTCGATCTACAGGTCAGAGCGCTAGAGACCGGTGGCTTATAGTTACCTGGGATAGCCACTGGTCCTCAGCTTCTTCCTTTAGGCTGTGATCCGAGGAAAGACTTTCTTTGGACTCCTGACGACTTCCCATACCTTGGCTGCCGTAATCGGCTGAAAACAAAATCAGACATGTTTTAAACTTGCTATACTTATGGCAATAAAGATAATTATTATTATTTTAATTAATAACAGGCTTTCCATATAAAAGACTCCCAGAATGCACCGTTGTGGCTAAATCAAAGAATCGTTTTCGTCTTAGTCACCAATTATCGCTCAAGTGTGACACGTGCTCACCCGATGTGGGTCGCTGGTACATGACGGCCTCGCAGGCCTGAATCAACGGGCTGTTGCTTGGCAACGGTAGCCGCACTTCCGGCGAACTGACACATCTGAGGAAATGAGCAAATACCAATGGCATATATTATAATATAATCATAACAACACCACGTGGGATATATGTAACACACATCTCAGAAAGACAACGAACGGATTAACGGAGGACAAGATTGTAAAACATTGAAGAATAAACCTGGCATTTTTGAAACGAAGCCTATTTTGGTTCATAGTTGGCATCTTGACACAGCGTTATCTACAGATCTGACGGTTGTGGGAAATATTTTAACATCACATGACATGACCGTATTCCAGCTATGGAAACTGTATACTTATACGACGTGATATCAGTAATACAGGATATGCCGCTGGGTATGTTGTGACATAAGGAACAGCAGTCCCGTCGGCTTGGCGAAGTGCGTATTATAGTGTTGGCGCCCCGTGAACGGTTTTAGCTGAAACTTTTTTGCCTTTGAAGATAAATATGAATGTGTTTCAATAACAGGTTACAGCTTTTAATCCATGAAATCATACAAAGACTATTCATCAAAGTAGTAATTAAAATTAGAGTCCGGTCTGTTTATTCCTAAGAGCATTGCACATTAGCACTATTTGGAAATTAATGTCATAAGATGGATTCCTCAAGCCAGTGAAGAGGGACATCCATACTCCCAGTAAGAACACACGTGGGTTTGTGTTTCAATATGACGTCATTTTCCGCTCTAAAAATTCGGCGACGAAGTTATAAAATTCACACATATTATTACATATATTACCCCTACCCTATCATTATTTGGGTATTAAAGTTAAAACGAGGTGCCTTGGCCTCAACTGTTTAACAGATATCCTATAATCTTGACTGATATGAAGGGAGAGGCTGTGACCCATGTCCTGTGCTGACCATTGACTGACATGAAGGGAGGGGCTGTGACCCATGTCCTGTGCTGACCATTGACTGATATGAAGGGAGAGGCTGTGACCCATGTCCTGTGCTGACCATTGACTGATATGAAGGGAGAGGCTGTGACCCATGTCCTGTGCTGACCATTGACCGACATGAAGGGAGAGGCTGTGACCCATGTCCTGTGCTGACCATTGACTGATATGAAGGGAGAGGCTGTGACCCATGTCATGTGCTGACCATTGACTGATATGAAGGGAGAGGCTGTGACCCATGTCCTGTGCTGACCATTGACTGATATGAAGGGAGAGGCTGTGACCCATGTCCTGTGCTGACCATTGACTGATATGAAGGGAGGGGCTGTGACCCATGTCCTGTGCTGACCATTGACTGATATGAAGGGAGAGGCTGTGACCCATGTCCTGTGCTGACCATTGACTGATATGAAGGGAGAGGCTGTGACCCATGTCATGTACTGACCATTGACTGATATGAAGGGAGAGGCTGTGACCCATGTCCTGTGCTGACCATTGACTGATATGAAGGGAGAGGCTGTGACCCATGTCCTGTGCTGACCATTGACTGACATGAAGGGAGGGGCTGTGACCCATGTCCTGTGCTGACTATTGACTGACATGAAGGGAGAGGCTGTGACCCATGTCCTGTGCTGACCATTGACTGACATGAAGGGAGAGGCTGTGACCCATGTCCTGTGCTGACCATTGACTGATATGAAGGGAGAGGCTGTGACCCATGTCATGTGCTGACAATTGGCTGACATGAAGGGAGAGGCGCCGACTCTTGTCCTACGCTGACCATTGACTGATATGAAGGGAGGGGCTGTGACCCATGTCCTGTGCTGACAATTGGCTGACATGAAGGGAGAGGCGCTGACCCTTGTCCTACGCTGACCATTGACTGATATGAAGGGAGGGGCTGTGACCCATGTCCTCGCTGACCCACCTTCCCAGGATCCACTGCGCCCTGGGTGTCTCTGCCACCTCCAGAGGGGACTCCTCTGTCATCTTGTCTGCTCCAGGCTTGGCTCGAGGCTCCAGAATGTACTCCACCAGGTTCCCGTTCCAGTTGACGATGTACAGCGAGTCCATCGCCTTGTTGTCGTCTGCAAAATAATGTCAAAATAAAATAAAAATACATGTCGACAGCGTCTACGGCAACAGTAAATTAAATTAATATATAATATCTAATGGACTGAGAAATGATTGGTTGGTTGGTTATTCAGGACGCTTTAACCACTTTTGGACATATCGCGTCAATGGGGAAGGAAGGGAGAGTAGAGCCATATCCCCGGGGGTAACCCCCTATTCTTTACGAAGAAAAACATGGGATATTTCTCCGGCGACCACACAGACATGGCCACAGCACGGCTCGAACCACCAACCCACGTGCCGTTAGGCTCTCAGGTGACCAGAGCACTCAATGCGAGCGCTCTAACCCACTGAGCTGTCGCGCCGGCCCCGACTAACAAATGAAATGAAATGACATTTGTTGTTGGTGCTTTAGGTCGCTCCGTCCTCGCGGGACAATGCAATAGGGTACGATGAAACGTGCCCCATGTGCCAATTTCAGGGTTCGAACCCGCGACCTGTTAATCTGTAGCTCAGCCTGCTTACCAACTGGGTTAGGGACGCTCCTCGTTCCCCATGTGTTTAACAATAAGTAGGGAGAAAATCGTTTTCAGTTCCCAGCGGAATTCTAATTACGGAGATACATGCAATAAAAGACTAATAAGACCGCTCTACAATTTCGCACCTGATTTTTCTCTCGCGATACTTGGACTTCCGGCCACCCAGCCCCGAGAACAGGCAAAACACGTGGCCACGCAGATGCTCTCTTTGGAACCCGTGGTAACGGTTTGCGCGGCGCTGACGGCCTTGGCGGATCCCGATGTAGGGTTGCCGAGACCAGGAATGCTGAGGACTTGTTTGATCTGCACCAGGGGGGTCACTGTGGTCGGGTGGGGGAAGGGGGGCAGGCGGGGGTTGTTGAAGTTGTTGTTGATGATATTCATCGATAGGTGGCGATAGTGTTCGTGCCGACCTGGAATATAAGATGAAGCAAGTCATTGTTTAATACGAAATGCCGACGGTTATATAGCTTCAAACATCGAACTTATTTTGTCGTTAGTTCTTATATCACAAGCGATCATATGATGCATACGAAAGTAACATCAACATCAGGCTACGTGGTCATATTATGCAACAACTAAATATTTACCGCAATGATGCGCTACACCGAGAGTTAGACGAGCACCACTGACCATCATCAAAGCACAAAGCCAACAATTCTGAATTTGTAGGATACCATTTTCTACCACCTTCTCTAATATCTCCCATATTCCCTTTGCCTACCTGGGCTGGAGCTGGGGCTGACGGTGGGGGCGGGGCTGTCACCTACCTGGGCTGGAGCTGGGGCTGACGGTGGGGGCGGGGCTGTCACCTACCTGGGCTGGAGCTGGGGCTGACGGTGGGGGCGGGGCTGTCACCTACCTGGGCTGGAGCTGGGGCTGACGGTGGGGGCGGGGCTGTCACCCCCACACCGACCTGGGCTAGAGCTGGGGCTGACGGTGGGGGCGGGGCTGTCACCTACCTGGGCTGGAGATGGGGCTGACGGTGGGGGCGGGGCTGTCACCTACCTGGGCTGGAGATGGGGCTGACGGTGGGGGCGGGGCTGTCACCCCCACACCTACCTGGGCTAAAGCTGGGGCTGACGGTGGGGGCGGGGCTGTCACCTACCTGGGCTGGAGCTGGGGCTTACGGTGGGGGCGGGGCTGTCACCTCCACACCTACCTGGGCTAAAGCTGGGGCTGACGGTGGGGGCGGGGCTGTCACCTACCTGGGCTGGAGCTGGGGCTTACGGTGGGGGCGGGGCTGTCACTCCCACACCTACCTGGGCTAGAGCTGGGGCCGACGGTGGGGGCGGGGCTGTCACCCCCACACCTATCTAGGCTAGAGCTGGGGCTTACGGTGGGGGCGGGGCTGTCACCCCCACACCTACCTGGGCTAGAGCTGGGGCTGACGGGGGGGGGGGGCGGGGCTGTGACCCCCACACCTGCCTGGGCTAGAGCTGGGGCTGACGGTGGGGGCGGGGCTGTCACCTACCTGGGCTGGAGCTGGGGCTGACGGTGGGGGCAGGGCTGTCACCTACCTGGGCTAGAGCTGAGACTGACGGTGGGGGCGGGGCTGTCACCTACCTGGGCTAGAGCTGAGGCTGACGGTGGGGGCGGGGCTGTCACCCCCCACACCTACCTGGGCTAGAGCTGGGGCTGACGGTTGGGGCGGGGCTGTCACCTACCTGGGCTAGATCTGAGGCTGACGGTGGGGGCGGGGCTGTCACCCCCCACACCTACCTGGGCTAGAGCTGGGGCTGACGCTGGGGGCGGGGCTGTCACCTACCTGGGCTGGAGCTGGGGCTGACGGTGGGGGCGGGGCTGTCACCTACTTGGGCTAGAGCTGAGACTGACGGTGGGGGCGGGGCTGTCACCTACCTGGGCTAGAGCTGAGGCTGACGGTGGGGGCGGGGCTGTCACCCCCCACACCTACCTGGGCTAGAGCTGGGGCTGACGCTGGGGGCGGGGCTGTCACCTACCTGGGCTGGAGCTGGGGCTGACGGTGGGGGCGGGGCTGTCACCTACTTGGGCTAGAGCTGAGACTGACGGTGGGGGCGGGGCTGTCACCTACCTGGGCTAGAGCTGAGGCTGACGGTGGGGGCGGGGCTGTCACCCCCCCCACCTACCTGGGCTAGAGCTGGGGCTGCGGTGGGGGAGGGGCTGTCACCTACCTGGGCTAGAGCTGGGGCTGACAGTGGGGGCGGGGCTGTCACCCCCACACCTATCTGGGCTAGAGCTGGGGCTGACGGTGGGGGCGGGGCTGTCACCCCCCACACCTATCTGGGCTGGAGCTGGGGCGGCGGTGGGGGCGGGGCTGTTACCCCCCACATCCACCTGGGCTAGAGCTGGGGCTGACGGTGGGGGCGGGGCTGTCACCTACCTGGGCTAGAGCTGAGGCTGACGGTGGGGGCGGGGCTGTCACCCCCCACACCTACCTGGGCTAGAGCTGGGGCTGCGGTGGGGGAGGGGCTGTCACCTACCTGGGCTAGAGCTGGGGCTGACAGTGGGGGCGGGGCTGTCACCCCCACACCTATCTGGGCTAGAGCTGGGGCTGCGGTGGGGGAGGGGCTGTCACCTACCTGGGCTAGAGCTGGGGCTGACAGTGGGGGCGGGGCTGTCACCCCCACACCTATCTGGGCTAGAGCTGGGGCTGACGGTGGGGGCGGGGCTGTCACCCCCCACACCTATCTGGGCTAGAGCTGGGGCTGCGGTGGGGGCGGGGCTGTTACCCCCCACATCCACCTGGGCTAGAGCTGGGGCTGACGGTGGGGGCGGGGCTGTCACCTACCTCGGTTGAAGCTGGGGCTGACGGTGGGGGCGGGGCTGTCACCCCCCACACCTACCTGGGCTAGAGCTGGGGCTGACGGTGGGGGCGGGGCTGTCACCCCCCACACCTATCTGGGCTAGAGCTGGGGCTGACGGTGGGGGCGGGGCTGTCACCTACCTGGGCTGGAGCTGGGGCTGACGGTGAGGGCGGGGCTGTCACCTACCTGGGCTGGAGCTGGGGCTAACGGTGGGGGCGGGGCTGTCACCTACCTGGGCTGGAGCTGGGGCTAACGGTGGGGGCGGGGCTGTCTCTGCCGGACACACGGGCCTCTATGTCCTCCAGCCCCGCACTCCGCTGGAAGCGACTGGCTCTGTTGACCACGCGGCGTGACGTATGCGTGCGCACGGTGACGGGGCCTGCGCAGAGGTCAAACAACGTCAAGGTCACGGCACAATAAATAACATGTTTATAACATATCACTAATTATTATAATATTTATTATAACATATTTTACCCTTTATTATAACATATTTTACCCTTTATGATAACATATTTTACCCTTTATTACAACATAATTTGCCCTTTATTATAACATATTTTACCCTTTATTATAACATATTTTTCCCTTTATTATAACATATTTTCCCCTTTATTAGAACATATTTTATCCTTTATCATAACATATTTTACCCTTTATTATAACATATTTTACCCTTTATTATAACATATTTTACCCTTTATTATAACATATTTTACCCTTTATCAGAATATATTTTACCCTTTATTATAACATATCCCCTTATTATAATAGTTCACTCGTTATTATGATATATCACCCATAATATCCGGAAACATGTTTGTTAGACTTACGCAATTCCAATATCGCCACCCAAAGTCGTTAAACTAACTTTTCACTTGTTTTACTCATCATCAAAATACCCTTAAACAACTCTCTTTTGCTTATTACAGGAGTTGGATGAATCTACAGACGGGGCATGGCTGAGCTACCTCCGTATTACATGAGTTAGATGAATCTACAGACATGGCATGGCTGAGTTACCTTCGTATTACAGGAGTTAGATGAATCTACAGACATGGCATGGCTGAGTTACCTCCGTATGTTGTGATGGGGAAGACATGTGTAGTGCCTCTCTGTGTCGTCAGCGCCACCCAGCGACTGTCGCGGGTAAAACTGATGTCCTGGACCTGAAATAAGCACCTCAGCTGCTTGTAACTGGCACACATATCACCATGGTTACAATATCTAAGTTATCGTGCCCAATTTATAATATAATATGCTATGGTGACAATGTGATCTAGATTATTTATATACGTATTCTAACTATGGAACTCACATAAGTATACGAGTGAGAAACAAAATTCTTACTGAACTTATTTGTTTCATACATCAAAGACATATATTATAAAAGTAACAATATTAGCCATATGGAAGTTGTTCACTTCTGTCTTCTAACGTTGTGTAAAAATGTCTTGGTTTGCAGCATTTGCATAAAGCTGATCCAAGTAGAGAGTGTTTACCTGACACCTTGGGCCTCCTATCTTCCCCGGTAGCAGGTGTTAATGTACCCCCGGTAGAGGGTGTTAATTTAACCCACCTTGGCGGTTGTGCCCCCCCCCCCGGTAGAGGGTGTTAATTTAACCCACTTTGGCGGTTGTGCCCCCCACCCCGGTAAAGGGTGTTATTTTACCCCCGGTAGAGGGTGCTATTTTACCCCACCTTGGCGGTTGTACCCCCCCCCAGGTAGAGGGTGTTATTTTATCCCACCTTGGCGGTTGTGCCCCCCCCCCAAGTAGAGGGTGTAATTTTACCCCACCTTGGCGGTTGTGCCCCCCCCGGTAGAGGGTGTTATTTTACCCCACCTTGGCGGTTTTGCCCCTCCCCCGGTAGAGAGTGTTATTTTACCCCCGGTAGAGTGTATTAATTTACCCCCCGGTAGAGGCTGTTAATGTAGCCCACCTTGGCGGTGGTGTCCCCCCGGTAGAGGGTGATATTTTACCCCACCTTGGCGGTGGTCTGTATTAATTTACGCCCCGGTAGAGGGTGTTAATATAGCCCACCTTGGCGGTGGTGTCCCCCCGGTAGAGGGTGTTAATGTAGCCCACCTTGGCGGTGGTGTCCCCCCGGTAGAGGGTGTTAATGTAGCCCACCTTGGCGGTGGTGTCCCCCCGGTAGAGGGTGTTAATGTAGCCCACCTTGGCGGTGGTGTCCCCCCGGTAGAGGGTGTTTATGTAGCCCACCTTGGCGGTGGTGTCCCCCCGGTAAAGGGTGTTAATGTAGCCCACCTTGGCGGTGGTGTCCCCCCGGTAGAGGGTGTTTATGTAGCCCACCTTGGCGGTGGTGTCTCCCCGGTAGAGGGTGTACAGGTGGTGGACGGCCCCCAGGGAGCAGCTCCAGGGGTGAGGGTGTTAATGTAGCCCACCTTGGCGGTGGTGTCCCCCCGGTTGAGGGTGTTAATGTAGCCCACCTTGGCGGTGGTGTCCCCCCGGTAGAGGGTGTACAGGTGGTGGACGGCCCTCAGGGAGCAGCTCCAGGGGTGAGGGTGTTAATGTAGCCCACCTTGGCGGTGGTGTCCCCCCGGTAGAGGGTGTTAATGTAGCCCACCTTGGCGGTGGTGTCCCCCCGGTAGAGGGTGTTAATGTAGCCCACCTTGGCGGTGGTGTCCCCCGGTAGAGGGTGTTAATTAGCCCACCTTGGCGGTGGTGTCCCCCCGGTAGAGTGTATTAATGTAGCCCACCTTGGCGGTGGTGTCCCCCCGGTAGAGTGTATTAATGTAGCCCACCTTGGCGGTGGTGTCCCCCCGGTAGAGGGTGTAATGTAGCCCACCTTGGCGGTGGTGTCTCCCCGGTAGAGGGTGTACAGGTGGTGGACGGCCCCCAGGGAGCAGCTCCAGGGGTGAGGGTGTTAATGTAGCCCACATTGGCGGTGGTGTCTCCCCGGTAGAGGGTGTACAGGTGGTGGACGGCCCCCAGGGAGCAGATCCAGGGGTGACGGTGTTAATGTAGCCCACATTGGCGGTGGTGTCCCCCCGGTAGAGGGTGTTAATGTAACCCACCTTGGCGGTGGTGTCCCCCCGGTAGAGGGTGTTAACGTAGCCCACCTTGGCGGTGGTGTCCCCCCGGTAGAGCGTATTAATGTAGCCCACCTTGGCGGTGGTGTCCCCCCGGTAAAGGGTGTTAATGTAGCCCACCTTGGCGGTGGTATCCCCCCGGTAGAGGGTGTTAATGTAGCCCACCTTGGCGGTGGTGTCCCCTCGGTAGAGGGTGTTAATGTAGCCCACCTTGGCGGTGGTGTCCCCCCGGTAGAGTGTATTAATGTAGCCCACCTTGGCGGTGGTGTCCCCCCGGTAGAGGGTGTTAATGTAGCCCACCTTGGCGGTGGTGTGCCCCGGTAGAGAGTGTTAATGTAGCCCACCTTGGCGGTGGTGTCCCCCCGGTAGAGGGTGTTAATGTAGCCCACCTTGGCGGTGGTGTCCCCCCGGTAGAGGGTGTACAGGTGGTGGACGGCCCTCAGGGAGCAGCTCCAGGGGTGAGGGTGTTAATGTAGCCCACCTTGGCGGTGGTGTCCCCCGGTAGAGGGTGTTAATGTAGCTCACCTTGGCGGTGGTGTCCCCCGGTAGAGGGTGTTAATGTAGCCCACCTTGGCGGTGGTGTCCCCCCGGTAGAGGGTGTTAATGTAGCCCACCTTGGCGGTGGTGTCCCCCGGTAGAGGGTGTTAATGTAGCCCACCTTGGCGGTGGTGTCCCCCCGGTAGAGGGTGTTAATGTAGCCCACCTTGGCGGTGGTGTCCCCCCGGTAGAGGATGTTTATGTAGCCCACCTTGGCGGTGGTGTCCCCCCGGTAGAGGATGTTAATGTAGCCCACCTTGGCGGTGGTGTCCCCCCGGTAGATGGTGTTAATGTAGCCCACCTTGGCGGTGGTGTCCCCCCGGTAGAGGGTGTTAATGTAGCCCACCTTGGCGGTGGTGTCCCCCCGGTAGAGGGTGTTAATGTAGCCCACCTTGGCGGTGGTGTCTCCCCGGTAGAGGGTGTTAATGTAGCCCACCTTGGCGGTGGTGTCCCCCCGGTAGAGGCTGTACAGGTGGTGGACGGCCCTCAGGGAGCAGCTCCAGGGGTGAGGGTGTTAATGTAGCCCACCTTGGCGGTGGTGTCCCCCCGGTAGAGGGTGTTAATGTAGCCCACCTTGGCGGTGGTGTCCCCCCGGTAGAGGGTGTTAATGTAGCCCACCTTGGCGGTGGTGTCCCCCCGGTAGAGGGTGTTAATGTAGCCCACCTTGGCGGTGGTGTCGCCCGGTAGAGGGTGTTAATGTAGCCCACCTTGGCGGTGGTGTCCCCCGGTAGAGGGTGTTAATGTAGCCCACCTTGGCGGTGGTGTCCCCCCGGTAGAGGGTGTTAATGTAGCGCACCTTGGCGGTGGTTTCCCCCGATAGAGGGTGTTAATGTAGCACACCTTGGCGGTGGTGTCCCCCGGTAGAGGGTGTTAATGTAGCCCACATTGGCGGGGGTGTTCCCTGGTAGAGTGTGTTAATGTAGCCCACCTTGGCGGTGGTGTCTCCCCGGTAGAGGGTGTACAGGTGGTGGACGGCCCCCAGGGAGCAGCTCCAGGGGTGAGGGTGTTAATGTAGCCCACCTTGGCGGTGGTGTCCCCCCGGTAGAGGGTGTTAATGTAGCCCACCTTGGCGGTGGTGTCCCCCCGGTAGAGGGTGTACAGGTGGTGGACGGCCCTCAGGGAGCAGCTCCAGGGGTGAGGGTGTTAATGTAGCCCACCTTGGCGGTGGTGTCCCCCCGGTAGAGGGTGTTAATGTAGCCCACCTTGGCGGTGGTGTCCCCCGGTAGAGGGTGTTAATGTAGCCCACCTTGGCGGTGGTGTCCCCCCGGTAGAGTGTATCAATGTAGCCCACCTTGGCGGTGGTGTCCCCCGGGTAGAGGGTGTAATGTAGCCCACCTTGGCGGTGGTGTCCCCCGGTAGAGGGTGTTAATGTAGCCCACCTTGGCGGTGGTGTCCCCCCGGTAGAGTGTATTAATGTAGCCCACCTTGGCGGTGGTGTCCCCCCGGTAGAGGGTGTAATGTAGCCCACCTTGGCGGTGGTGTCTCCCCGGTAGAGGGTGTACAGGTGGTGGACGGCCCCCAGGGAGCAGCTCCAGGGGTGAGGGTGTTAATGTAGCCCACATTGGCGGTGGTGTCCCCCCGGTAGAGGGTGTACAGGTGGTGGACGGCCCCCAGGGAGCAGATCCAGGGGTGACGGTGTTAATGTAGCCCACATTGGCGGTGGTGTCCCCCCGGTAGAGGGTGTTAATGTAACCCAACTTGGCGGTGGTGTCCCCCCGGTAGAGGGTGTCAACGTAGCCCACCTTGGTGGTGGTGTCCCCCCGGTAGAGCGTATTAATGTAGCCCACCTTGGCGGTGGTGTCCCCCCGGTAGAGGGTGTTAATGTAGCCCACCTTTGCGGTGGTATCCCCCCGGTAGAGGGTGTTGATGTAGCCCACCTTGGCGGTGGTGTCCCCTCGGTAGAGGGTGTTAATGTAGCCCACCTTGGCGGTGGTGTCCCCCCGGTAGAGTGTATTAATGTAGCCCACCTTGGCGGTGGTGTCCCCCCGGTAGAGGGTGTTAATGTAGCCCACCTTGGCGGTGGTGTGCCCCGGTAGAGAGTGTTAATGTAGCCCACCTTGGCGGTGGTGTCCCCCCGGTAGAGGGTGTTAATGTAGCCCACCTTGGCGGTGGTGTCCCCCCGGTAGAGGGTGTACAGGTGGTGGACGGCCCTCAGGGAGCAGCTCCAGGGGTGAGGGTGTTAATGTAGCCCACCTTGGCGGTGGTGTCCCCCGGTAGAGGGTGTTAATGTAGCCCACCTTGGCGGTGGTGTCCCCCGGTAGAGGGTGTTAATGTAGCCCACCTTGGCGGTGGTGTCCCCCCGGTAGAGGGTGTTAATGTAGCCCACCTTGGCGGTGGTGTCCCCCGGTAGAGGGTGTTAATGTAGCCCACCTTGGCGGTGGTGTCCCCCCGGTAGAGGGTGTTAATGTAGCCCACCTTGGCGGTGGTGTCCCCCCGGTAGAGGGTGTTTATGTAGCCCACCTTGGCGGTGGTGTCCCCCCGGTAGAGGATGTTAATGTAGCCCACCTTGGCGGTGGTGTCCCCCCGGTAGAGGGTGTTAATGTAGCCCACCTTGGCGGTGGTGTCCCCCCGGTAGAGGGTGTTAATGTAGCCCACCTTGGCGGTGGTGTCCCCCCGGTAGAGGGTGTTAATGTAGCCCACCTTGGCGGTGGTGTCCCCCCGGTAGAGGGTGTTAACGTAGCCCACCTTGGCGGCGGTGTCCCCCCGGTAGAGGGTGTTAATGTAGCCCACCTTGGCGGTGGTGTCCCCCCGGTAGAGGGTGTTAATGTAGCCCACCTTGGCGGTGGTGTCCCCCCGGTAGAGGGTGTTAATGTAGCCCACCTTGGCGGTGGTGTCCCCCCGGTAGAGGGTGTTAATGTAGCCCACCTTGGCGGTGGTGTCTCCCCGGTAGAGGGTGTTAATGTAGCCCACCTTGGCGGTGGTGTCCCCCCGGTAGAGGGTGTTAATGTAGCCCACCTTGGCGGCGGTGTCCCCCCGGTAGAGGGTGTTAATGTAGCCCACCTTGGCGGCGGTGTCCCCCCGGTAGAGGGTGTTAATGTAGCCCACCTTGGCGGTGGTGTCCCCCCGGTAGAGTGTATTAATGTAGCCCACCTTGGCGGTGGTGTCCCCCCGGTAGAGGGTGTTAATGTAGCCCATCTTGGCGGTGGTGTCCCCCCGGTAGAGGGTGTTAATGTAGCCCACCTTGGCGGTGGTGTCCCCCCGGTAGAGTGTATTAATGTAGCCCACCTTGGCGGTGGTGTCCCCCCGGTAGAGGGTGTTAATGTAGCCCACCTTGGCGGTGGTGTCCCCCCGGTAGAGGGTGTTAATGTAGCCCACCTTGGCGGTGGTGTCCCCCCGGTAGAGTGTATTAATGTAGCCCACCTTGGCGGTGGTGTCCCCCCGGTAGAGGGTGTACAGGTGGTGGACGGCGCCCAGGGAGCAGCTCCAGGGGTGCGCCATGATCCGGAAGAGGTGGAAGTTGTGTCCGAGGCGGTCGGTGGTCAGAAGCATGGTGCCGCTGGGGTCGAACTTCATGGCGGACACGGGCTCCGTGGCGTGGGCCGGGAAGTGGGCGATCAGGCCCTCCCCGTCCGTGTCCTCCTGCAGGCTTATCTGTCACACACCAGGGACCAAGTCGTGTAATTAACATGAGGCAATTAACATGGTGATGAAGCACATGTACGCACACTGCAATGGTATACATATACAATAGGATACTGGTGCCACTGTCGTGCACACATGAATGTTGAACCGAACGAAATAGTTAATTAGTACCCAGGTGTGATGGGTAAACTGATTTATCCGTTTCAATGAGCGAAAAGGTAAACTAGTCTTAAGGGGTGGAAGGAAAAATTAGTTTTCAGGGGTTGAATGGTAAATTAGTCTTTAGGAGTGGAAGGGTATGTTAGTCTATAAGAGTGGAAGGGTAAGTTAGTCTATAAGAGTGGAAGGGTAAATTAGTCTTCAGGGGTGGAAGGGGAAATTAGTCTATAGCCTAGGAGTGGAATGTAAATTGGTCTCCAGGGGTGGAAGGGTAAATTATCTTCGTGAATGAAGGGTAAATCCGTTCTAATAAGTTAAAAAGCAAATAATTTCAACTGAATGATAGGGTAAAAATGAGTCTTCATGCGTGAAAAGGAAATGGAATTGGTGCACCCACCTGTCCCTCCCTCCCCTACAGTCTGGACGTCCACAATGGTGACCACGCCAGGGTTACCCACCTGTCCCTCCCTCCCCTACAGTCTGTACGTCCACAATGGTGACCACGCCAGGGTTACCCACCTGTCCCTCCCTCCCCTACAGTCTGTACGTCCACAATGGTGACCACGCCAGGGTTACCCACCTGTCCCTCCCTCCCCTACAGTCTGTACGTCCACAATGGTGACCACGCCAGGGCTACCCACCTGTCCCTCCCTCCCCTACAGTCTGTACGTCCACAATGGTGACCACGCCAGGGTTACCCACCTGTCCCTCCCCTACAGTCTGTACGTCCACAATGGTGACCACGCCAGGGTTACCCACCTGTCCCTCCCCTATAGTCTGTACGTCCACAATGGTGACCACGCCAGGGTTACCCACCTGTCCCTCCCTCCCCTACAGTCTGTACGTCCACAATGGTGACCACGCCAGGGTTACCCACCTGTCCCTCCCCTACAGTCTGTACGTCCACAATGGTGACCACGCCAGGGTTACCCACCTGTCCCTCCCTCCCCTACAGTCTGGACGTCCACAATGGTGACCACGCCAGGGTTACCCACCTGTCCCTCCCTCCCCTACAGTCTGTACGTCCACAATGGTGACCACGCCAGGGTTACCCACCTGTCCCTCCCTCCCCTACAGTCTGTACGTCCACAATGGTGACCACGCCAGGGTTACCCACCTGTCCCTCCCTCCCCTACAGTCTGTACGTCCACAATGGTGACCACGCCAGGGTTACCCACCTGTCCCTCCCTCCCCTACAGTCTGTACGTCTACAATGGTGACCACGCCAGGGTTACCCACCTGTCCCTCCCCTACAGTCTGTACGTCCACAATGGTGACCACGCCAGGGTTACCCACCTGTCCCTCCCTCCCCTACAGTCTGTACGTCTACAATGGTGACCACGCCAGGGTTACCCACCTGTCCCTCCCTCCCCTACAGTCTGGACGTCCACAATGGTGACCACGCCAGGGTTACCCACCTGTCCCTCCCCTACAGTCTGTACGTCCACAATGGTGACCACGCCAGGGTTACCCACCTGTCCCTCCCCTACAGTCTGTACGTCTACAATGGTGACCACGCCAGGGTTACCCACCTGTCCCTCCCTCCCCTACAGTCTGTACGTCCACAATGGTGACCACGCCAGGGTAACCCACCTGTCCCTCCCCTACAGTCTGTACGTCCACAATGGTGACCACGCCAGGGTTACCCACCTGTCCCTCCCCTACAGTCTGTACGTCTACAATGGTGACCACGCCAGGGTTACCCACCTGTCCCTCCCTCCCCTACAGTCTGTACGTCCACAATGGTGACCACGCCAGGGTTACCCACCTGTCCCTCCCTCCCCTACAGTCTGTACGTCCACAATGGTGACCACGCCAGGGTTACCCACCTGTCCCTCCCTCTCCTACAGTCTGTACGTCCACAATGGTGACCACGCCAGGGTTACCCACCTGTCCCTCCCCTACAGTCTGTACGTCCACAATGGTGACCACGCCCGGGTTACCCACCTGTCCCTCCCTCCCCTACAGTCTATACGTCCACAATGGTGACCACGCCAGGGTTACCCACCTGTCCCTCCCCTACAGTCTGTACGTCCACAATGGTGACCACGCCAGGGTTACCCACCTGTCCCTCCCTCCCCTACAGTCTGTACGTCTACAATGGTGACCACGCCAGGGTTACCCACCTGTCCCTCCCTCCCCTACAGTCTGTACGTCCACAATGGTGACCCCGCCAGGGTTACCCACCTGTCCCTCCCTCCCCTACAGTCTGTACGTCCACAATGGTGACCACGCCAGGGTTACCCACCTGTCCCTCCCTCCCCTACAGTCTGGACGTCCACAATGGTGACCACGCCAGGGTTACCCACCTGTCCCTCCCTCCCCTACAGTCTGTACGTCCACAATGGTGACCACGCCAGGGTTACCCACCTGTCCCTCCCTCCCCTACAGTCTGGACGTCCACAATGGTGACCACGCCAGGGTTACCCACCTGTCCCTCCCTCCCCTACAGTCTGTACGTCCACAATGGTGACCACGCCAGGGTTACCCACCTGTCCCTCCCTCCCCTACAGTCTGTACGTCCACAATGGTGACCACGCCAGGGTTACCCACCTGTCCCTCCCCTACAGTCTGTACGTCCACAATGCTGACCACGCCAGGGTTACCCACCTGTCCCTCCCCTACAGGCTGTACGTCCACAATGGTGACCACGCCAGGGTTACCCGCCTGTCCCTCCCCTACAGTCTGTACGTCCACAATGGTGACCACGCCAGGGTAACCCACCTGTCCCTCCCCTACAGTCTGTACGTCCACAATGGTGACCACGCCAGGGTTACCCACCTGTCCCTCCCTCCCCTACAGTCTGTACGTCCACAATGGTGACCACGCCAGGGTTACCCACCTGTCCCTCCCCTACAGTCTGTACGTCCACAATGGTGACCACGCCAGGGTTACCCACCTGTCCCTCCCTCCCCTACAGTCTGTACGTCCACAATGGTGACCACGCCAGGGTTACCCACCTGTCCCTCCCCTACAGTCTGTACGTCCACAATGGTGACCACGCCAGGGTTACCCACCTGTCCCTCCCTCCCCTACAGTCTGGACGTCCACAATGGTGACCACGCCAGGGTTACCCACCTGTCCCTCCCTCTCCTACAGTCTGTACGTCCACAATGGTGACCACGCCAGGGTTACTCACCTGTCCCTCTCCTACAGTCTGTACGTCCACAATGGTGACCACGCCAGGGTTACCCACCTGTCCCTCCCCTATAGTCTGTACGTCCACAATGGTGACCACGCCAGGGTTACCCACCTGTCCCTCCCTCCCCTACAGTCTGTACGTCTACAATGGTGACCACGCCAGGGTTACCCACCTGTCCCTACCCTACAGTCTGGACGTCCACAATGGTGACCACGCCAGGGTTACCCACCTGTCCCTCCCTCCCCTACAGTCTGTACGTCCACAATGGTGACCACGCCAGGGTTACCCACCTGCCCCTCCCTCCCCTACAGTCTGTACGTCCACAATGGTGACCACGCCAGGGTTACCCACCTGTCCCTCCCCTACAGTCTGTACGTCCACAATGGTGACCACGCCAGGGTTACCCACCTGTCCCTCCCCTATAGTCTGGACGTCCACAATGGTGACCAGGCCAGGGTTACCCACCTGTCCCTCCCTCCCCTACAGTCTGTACGTCCACAATGGTGACCACGCCAGGGTTACCCACCTGTCCGTCCCCTACAGTCTGTACGTCCACAATGGTGACCACGCCAGGGTTACCCACCTGTCCCTCCCCTACAGTCTGTACGTCCACAATGGTGACCACGCCAGGGTTACCCACCTGTCCCTCCCTCCCCTACAGTCTGTACGTCCACAATGGTGACCACGCCAGGGTTACCCACCTGTCCCTCCCTCCCCTACAGTCTGGACGTCCACAATGGTGACCACGCCAGGGTTACCCACCTGTCCCTCCCTCCCCTACAGTCTGTACGTCCACAATGGTGACCACGCCAGGGTTACCCACCTGTCCCTCCCCTACAATCTGGACGTCCACAATGGTGACCACGCCAGGGTTACCCACCTGTCCCTCCCTCCCCTACAGTCTGGACGTCCACAATGGTGACCACGCCAGGGTTACCCACCTGTCCCTCCCCTACAGTCAGGACGTCCACAATGGTGACCACGCCAGGGTTACCCACCTGTCCCTCCCTCCCCTACAGTCTGTACGTCCACAATGGTGACCACGCCAGGGTTACCCACCTGTCCCTCCCTCCCCTACAGTCTGTACGTCCACAATGGTGACCGCGTCAGGGTTACCCACCTGTCCCTCCCTCCCCTACAGTCTGTACGTCCACAATGGTGACCACGCCAGGGTTACCCACCTGTCCCTCCCTCCCCTACAGTCTGGACGTCCACAATGGTGACCACGCCAGGGTTACCCACCTGTCCCTCCCTCCCCTACAGTCTGTACATCCACAATGGTGACCGCGTCAGGGTTACCCACCTGTCCCTCCCTCCCCTACAGTCTGTACGTCCACAATGGTGACCACGCCAGGGTTACCCACCTGTCCCTCCCTCCCCTACAGTCTGGACGTCCACAATGGTGACCACGCCAGGGTTACCCACCTGTCCCTCCCCTACAGTCTGGACGTCCACAATGGTGACCGCGTCAGGGTTACCCACCTGTCCCTCCCTCCCCTACAGTCTGTACGTCCACAATGGTGACCACGCCAGGGTTACCCACCTGTCCCTCCCTCCCCTACAGTCTGTACGTCCACAATGGTGACCGCGTCAGGGTTACCCACCTGTCCCTCCCTCCCCTACAGTCTGTACGTCCACAATGGTGACCACGCCAGGGTTACCCACCTGTCCCTCCCTCCCCTACAGTCTGGACGTCCACAATGGTGACCACGCCAGGGTTACCCACCTGTCCCTCCCTCCCCCACAGTCTGTACGTCCACAATGGTGACCGCGTCAGGGTTACCCACCTGTCCCTCCCTCCCCTACAGTCTGTACGTCCACAATGGTGACCACGCCAGAGTTACCCACCTGTCCCTCCCTCCCCTAAAGTCTGTACGTCCACAATGGTGACCACGCCAGGGTTACCCACCTGTCCCTCCCTCCCCTACAGTCTGTACGTCCACAATGGTGACCGCGTCAGGGTTACCCACCTGTCCCTCCCTCCCCTACAGTCTGTACGTCCACAATGGTGACCGCGTCAGGGTTACCCACCTGTCCCTCCCTCCCCTACAGTCTGTACGTCCACAATGGTGACCACGCCAGGGTTACCCACCTGTCCCTCCCTCCCCTACAGTCTGGACGTCCACAATGGTGACCACGCCAGGGTTACCCACCTGTCCCTCCCCTACAGTCTGGACGTCCACAATGGTGACCACGCCAGGGTTACCCACCTGTCCCTCCCTCCCCTACAGTCTGCACGTCCACAATGGTGACCACGCCAGGGTTACCCACCTGTCCCTCCCTCCCCTACAGTCTGTACGTCCACAATGGTGACCGCGTCAGGGTTACCCACCTGTCCCTCCCCTACAGTCTGGACGTCCACAATGGTGACCACGCCCGGTTTGCTCCCGTTGTGTTCCTTGGCTGTGGAGTCTTTCTTCACCGTTGGCTGAGGCGGTTTCACCCCGGCCAGACTGGACACAGTTTCCGAGAACACGGTCAAACCCTTGGTAATTGTCTGCAATAGATAAAGAGATATAAGGCGGTGGCATAGTATCAGGTCCACATGAGTCTTCGTCTATTTGCCATGCTTTAACGTTAAGACCAATAAAGCAAAGATTTAGCAATATAAAAGAGACGCATTATTCACAAGGCTTGGGGCGAGGGTGAAAGAAATGACAAATTCATGTCGGCGTGTAGAGATTTGAATAGCTAAAGCTATCATACACTAAGCAATGTTGAAAATAAATATATATGCAAGAGAGAGCCTCAGGATTCAATGGGACATTCCCGTGTCGGGGTGGGGAAAATGGGCCAATTGGAGCGTCCACTCGGGCGTGGACCACAGGGATTGGCTATTGGGGACGCGACGTGCACGCCGGGATGAGGAGGGAGCCAGGGGTTAGGGGTCAGACGAGAGTGATCGGGCAGGAGGAGGGTTGGGATGAAAAGGCGGGTGAGAAGCACCGCTTTTTGCCTTCATAATACCCTCTAATTCCTACAGGAGTAGCAATCAATACATATAAAATGAGCAGAGAAGTGTCTTGTTACCTTGGCGGCGCTGATGACGGTGGCGGCGTAGGACTGACCCCCGTCCCCGGTCATCCCGCCACAAGTCTGGTGAACAGGAACCAGCTTCTTGTCGGCGTAGGCCAACCAGCGGGTCCCCAGGGCGATCGGGTTCGGGTTGGGCCCCGGCCCCGGGTAGCAGGCTGGTAACAGACACAGCGAGTAGGGTGTTTCAATATAAATTTTTAAACGACTGTCTTGTAAATAATTATTGGCTTAAAATATGGAAAATTCAAACCATGGATACCTGCACGTTTTGCGGTAAAGATATTGAAAATATTGTGCACTTATTTTGGAATTGTGTAGAAGTACAGAAGTTCTGGAGCGCTGTGGAAAATTGGTTTAACTATAAAAAGCTGCAAGTCCGAATCAGTAAATCCCTGATATTCTATGGGTCCATTGAAGCTAACGATTACGTAAATATCACTCTGGTGACTGCCAAAAGGTTCATTCAAAAGAAGAGGAATAAGGGGGAGAAATTAATATTTGAAGGTTTCATCAGGTTTATAAAAGATTATATCAATCTAGATTTCCGCAGACAGATAAATAAATAAGTAGATCTAATTTTGCTGTTTTGTATGAACTTATCTGGAAGAGATTAATCCTTTGAGGTTGTTGTCTTTTGTATTGTCTTTTGTACTGTTTTTGTAACTTTTTTTTTCTTGTCCTATTATTTGGTGATGTTTAAATGATGTATTGTCTTTGTCTTGTGATTGTATTTTGTCTATTTCAATGAAAAAAAAAAAAAAAAGGCTGGTGCGGGGAACACACAACTCGTAGTGACTCATCATTATATACATATATGTTATTTTTGGGAGTCTTACATTTTAGAAACGAGTTGGGTATAACTATTATCGAAACTTCAGCCATTACGTACTGATAACCACAACCAATCAGTGAGGTGCAAACTTACACGTGATCCAAAACAACTGTTTAAACTGCGAGGAATCGAAGACGGCGATCCTTTCTGAGAATGCCACAACCACCACTCTGAAAGGTACAGGAAACTACAACATGTGAGTCCATTATAACAGTACAATCAGTAAGACAGACAAAGCATCACCCAGCTTTGGCTGGGAGGTGATTTGCTTCGTGGTCGTTTGGCATCGTGCAGACATCACATGGGCGTAGGTTTTCATTTCGCATAATTCGTTTAACGTATCGGAACAAACGCGGCGGATTAATAATAAAAAAAAATGTTGAGATTAAACTTAAATATATTAGATTAAATTACCTAGTTGAAAGGCAGAATATTTGAATATCCAGTATCACTGCAATATAAACGCTCTACTCACAACAACTCAATAGTTTACAGTTGTTATTAATACACCACTGTCTCTATCGGTAACACTTTAGTTTCGTACCGTTTGTTACATTGAATATCGCAGATGGTGTAGCTGAAGGATATATTGTGCACTTCGTCGCCAGTTCTCATGGAAACAAACTTGATGCAGCAGTAGGGCTGACCAGCGCTGGAAGGGAAGTAGAGGAAACTATTTCTCTCGCACATCACGTCATAACAATCACAGATTATTAGCCACCGTGTCGCATCTCTTTAGTGTTACTTTCTGTAATTTACATCAGTTACGTGTCACTATATGTCTTGGCCTCATAACGCAGTCCACGTTGTTGCGAGCAGCAACCCCCCCCCCCAATAATGGAGGAAAGGTATATATTTGACGCCCAGAAATGAACACACTATTATCGTAAAACGCCTTTTTTAAGCCGCATACATAGTAGAGCCCTCACCCGAACTTTGGCACTTACATCCTTATTTATTGCATATAATTCCCACAGAGATAATAGTTTAAAATGCGACAAAGTATTCCCTTCATTTTCCTACCATGGAGCGTGATATGGACCTGTCTACTAGCCAGCTTGGGGTACAGTCCCATAGTTAACCCGTGAAGGACGCTCTTACTTATTTGTTTCCAATGTTAATTGCAGGCAGGATTACTGATTGCCACAATGAAATATCGCCAAACAATGAACATTTCTCGAAACAAGAACTGTTTGTCTTGCCATACACGGGGGACGACCCGATAGCTCGCGTTGAGCCCTCTGGCCACCTGGGAGCCTAACGGCACGTGGGTCGATGGTTCGAGCCCCGCTGTGGCCATGTCTGCGTGGTCACAGGATAAAGATCTCAAGTCCTTTTTTGCAAAGAGTAGGGGGTTACCCCCGTGGACATGGCTCCACCCTCCCTTCCTTCTCCCATTGACGCGATATGACCACAAGTGGTTAAAGCGTCCTGAATATACAACCTATCTTGCCATAAACGCTATTTATGTTAGAAGGGCGAATAAAGGTGAGTGGCGACTGACCTTGTCCTGTCACACATGGTTATCAGGGGACGCTTGGGAGCAAAGCCGTCCGTCCGACCAAACACTGAAACAAGATAAAGATGGCTAATTTCACATCGTCACGGGACAAAAGTGTATCAAATTATGTAAAAATCATATTAACATATATAAACAATTCTATAGGCTGTCAGCAGGCGGTACGGTAACACTTCACCTCAGTATTTATACTGAGAGCACAGACATGCGCACAATGAGGAGCCATCCTCCGAACGTCTGGCAGGATGGCTGGCCTGGCAGAGAGCATGGAAATTATGTATTTATGATATTAGTGCATTAGAACAAAATTATTGTACGCAATAAATATTAGGACATGTTGTTAAGCCACTTTTTTTCCAAAAACTGGTGGATCACGTATGGACCAGTATGGCTTTCTTGCGTACTACGTCATCAATATTCGGGAATTGTTTCCCTCTGAAAATGTGATAACATACGTCTATTGCACGGAGTTAAAATTCACACAGTCAGATAATGTAAAATATTTCTCCAAGACCTTTTGATAATCATTATGTAGGTGGAATATTGCTGCATGATCAGTTTTAAATATGGGTCAGTATGTACCTGGCTCTGGTTGGGGCAACAGCCGAAGCAGTTTGACGGGACCCTGGCGGAGGGAGAGCATTTCCTGGGCCTCCCCGCTGGCCTAGATAGGTCACGAGGTCACACGCAATGCATGTATTAGTTATGCCACAATAGCTTTGACTGACTTGGGTTTAACCGGAACCCATGACCCTATATCATGTTACACTAAACTAGGTCCGCAGTACATTGGGCTGATGGCTCGTGCATGCGTTATCTTTATATTAACCTTGAATCAAGAGCATTGACAATGAAATCAATAGTAAATACTACTTTATCACTCAATATTATTATAACATTTACAGGAGGTTGTCGACAAAGTTGAACGACAACGTTATATAACGTACTGTATTAACACTATAACTGACGTGAGCAAGTGAAATGAGCTAAGAGTTTACAGCATTACGCTTCACAAAAAGTGTTCCTCTCGCATCTGCAGGTCGTACAACCAGAGATAGACATGAATTAATCGCCAATATATTATACGTGATATACATCGGAAGAGGGCTTAAAGAGGATATTGTACAGGCAGGAGAATATGCCCACAATAGTGTAAATAACTACCGTATTTCATGTATGTTTTCAGACACATCAAAATAATTATCTGATACATGGCACGAATAAAAGTACCCCCTAATACAGTGCCTGCAATCACAAGCAGTGAAGTGCAAGCTGGGTGGCAATAACAAAGGAGCCTGGAGGCATTGTTATTTTAGGTCTGATAGTGTCTGAATCTATATACATACGCTTGAAAAATTACCGTGGCGTTGGGTGTCCGAAAACTTACAGTATACTAAATTCATCATTTTGCTGGCTTTGAAGGGGTGTCCGAAAACATAAAGTGTCCGAAATCATACATGAAATACGGTAATATAAGTCGCCCGCGACGTGATGGGCACTCTGCTGCACCAGTCGTTGGTATTTTAGTACTGACCGGGATCGACCAGATCTGGAATCCATTGGTGTACCCCAGGATCAGCAGCATGGGAGCCGTGTTCCCGGACTGCGGATTCACGTCTGGATTACTGTTGATATCTGGAAGGTCACGCCATCGTAAAAATGCATCGTTGAATGGTGGCTATATATGTTCTATATGTATCGATGAATGATGGCTATATATGTTCTATATTGCTACTCAGGCAAACAAAGCAGTATCGGTTATATTACAAGTGTCAAAATGTACCAAATTTTTCGATATTGATATGCTCTGGATGTTTTTTGACAAAATGGTTGTGCCAATCCTAACTTATGGTAGTACTCATTGGTGTATAGAAAATGTTCAGAATAATTTTTGTAGGAGAGTTCTGCAGCTCCCGAGTTACACCTCTAGCGTGGCTGTAAGGGGCGAGTGTGGAAGACATCCAATTAGAGTAGTCTGTGTAGAAAGATTATTGAAATACTGGTGCAAACTTATATACATGGATGAATCTAGACTACCCAGAGCCTGTTATATCATGATTTACAACCTTGATAGAGTCGGCAGATCGACTTGGGCTACACATGTTAGAGATATATTGTTTAAGTTAGGATTTGGTATTTGTTGGATATCTCAAGATGTTGGAAATGTAAATGTCTTCATGAATGAAGTAAAACAGAGATTAAGAGACACTTCCCAACAAGAATGGCAATCTGATATGGATAGCTCCAGCAAACTTAGAACACTAGCTCAATTTAAGTCTTTACTAGAGCCAGAATTATATTTGAGGTGTGTTAACGTTATCAGTCACAGAAGGGCAGTAGCCAGGTTGAGATGCTCGGCTCATAGCTTAGAAATTGAAAGGGGTAGGCATTGTAATATAGAGCCACAAGATAGGTATTGCAAATTCTGTTTTAAACATGGGAAATATCTTGTGGAAGACGAATATCATTTTACTCTGGTGTGCCCATTATATGCCTCAAGTCGGGATAATAGACTGCCAAAAGTATATACACGGTACCCCTCTTCAGACAATTTTAACAGACTCTTTAGCAGTAAAAACGACAACGTTGTTATGACTTTAGCCAGTTTTGTTTACGAAGCATTCAACATAAGTGAGACATTTTTATCATCGCTGTAGTTGATATAGACTTGTATATATTTGTATTTGCACGTTATCTATATGTATTTTGAACCGAAAACTGTACATATGTACCATGGGCGTTGTGCCTAAAGTACTTAATAAACATTATTATTATATTATTATATATATATCGTTGAATGATGGCTATATATGTTCTATATGTATCGATGAATGATGGCTATATATGTTCTATATATATCGATGAATGATGGCTATATATGTTCTATATATATCGATGAATGATGGCAATATATGTTCTATATGTATCGTTGAATGATGGCTATATATGTTCTATATGTATCCTTGAATGATGGCTATATATGTTCTATATGTATCGATGAATGATGGCTGCATGTTCTATATGTATCGTTGAATGATGGCTATATGTTCTACATGTATCGTTGAATGATGGCTATATACGTTTTATATATATCGTTGAATGATGGCTATATATGTTCTATATGCATCGTTGAATGATGGCTATATACGTTCTATATATATCGATGAATGATGGCTATATATGTTCTATATATATCGATGAATGATGGCTATATATGTTCTATATGTATCGTTGAATGATGGCTATATATGTTCTATATGTATCGTTGAATGATGGTTATATATGTTCTATATATATCGTTGAATGATGGCTATATATGTTCTATATGTATCGTTGCATGATGGCTATATATGTTCTATATGTATCGATGAATGATGGCTGTATGTTCTATATGTATCGCTGAATGATGGCTATATGTTCTATATGTATCGTTGAATGATGGCTATATATGTTCTATATGTATCGATGAATGATGGCTATATATGTTCTATATGTATCGTTGCATGATGGCTATATACGTTCTATATATATCGATGAATGATGGCTATATATGTTCTATATATATCGATGAATGATGGCTATATATGTTCTATATGTATCGTTGAATGATGGCTATATATGTTCTATATGTATCGATGAATGATGGCTTTATGTTCTATATGTATCGTTGAATGATGGCTATATACGTTCTATATATATCGTTGAATGATGGCTATATATGTTCTATATGTATCGTTGAATGATGGCTATATATGTTCTATATGTATCGTTGATTGATGGCTATATACGTTCTACATATATCGTTGAATGATAGCTATATATGTTCTATATGTATCGTTGACTGATGGCTATATGCATCGTTGAATGATGGCTATATATATTCTATATATATCGTTGAATGATGGCTATATGTGTTCTATATATATCGTTGAATGATGCCTATATGTTCTATATGTATCGTTGAATGATAGTTATATATGTTCTATATGTATCGTTGAATGATGGCTATATATGTTCTATATGTATCGTTGAATGATGGCTATATACGTTTTATATATATCGTTGAATGATGGCTATATGTTCTATATGTATCGATGAATGATGGCTATATATGTTCTATATGTATCGTTGAATGATAGTTATATATGTTCTATATGTATCGTTGAATGATGGCTATATATGTTCTATATGTATCGTTGAATGATGGTTATATATGTTCTATATGTATCGTTGAATGATGGCTATATGTTCTATATGTATCGTTCAATGATGGCTATATGTATCGTTGAATGATGGCTATATATGTTCTATATGTATCGTTGAATGATGGCTGTATGTTCTATATGTATCGTTGAATGATGGCTATATGTTCTATATGTATCGTTGAATGATAGTTATATATGTTCTATATGTATCGTTGAATGATGGCTATATATGTTCTATATGTATCGTTGAATGATGGCTATATACGTTTTATATATATCGTTGAATGATGGCTATATGTTCTATATGTATCGATGAATGATGGCTATATATGTTCTATATGTATCGTTGAATGATAGTTATATATGTTCTATATGTATCGTTGAATGATGGCTATATATGTTCTATATGTATCGTTGAATGATGGTTATATATGTTCTATATGTATCGTTGAATGATGGCTATATGTTCTATATGTATCGTTCAATGATGGCTATATGTATCGTTGAATGATGGCTATATATGTTCTATATGTATCGTTGAATGATGGCTGTATGTTCTATATGTATCGTTGAATGATGGCTATATGTTCTATATGTATCGTTGAATGATGGCTATATGTTCCATATGTATCGATGAATGATGGCTATATATGTTCTATATGTATCGTTGAATAATGGCTATATATGTTCTATATGTATCGTTGAATGATGGCTATATGTTCTACATGTATCGTTGAATGATGGCTATATACGTTTTATATATATCGTTGAATAATGGCTATATGTTCTATATGTATCGATGAATGATGGCTATATATGTTCTATATGTATCGTTGAATAATGGCTATATGTTCTATATGTATCGTTAAATGATGGCTATATGTTTTATATGTATCGTTGAATGATGGCTATATGTTCTATATGTATCGTTGAATGATGGCTATATGTTCTATATGTATCGTTGAATGATGGCTATATGTTCTATATGTATCGTTGAATGATGGCTATATATGTTCTACATGTATCGTTGAATGATGGCTATGTTCTACATGTATCGTTGAATGATGGCTATATGTTCTATATGTATCGTTCAATGATGGCTATATGTATCGTTGAATGATGGCTATATATGTTCTATATGTATCGTTCAATGATGGCTATATATATCGTTGAATGATGGCTATATGTTCTATATGTATCGTTGAACTATGGCTATATGTTCTATATGTATCGTTGACTGATAACTACCGGTATAAATGCAATACTTCTACAAATAATTTCGCAACATGTTGAATCGATAAATTACTCATTGCATAACTAATGCATTGCCAAATTAAAGTACACAAACTCAACATACTATATGTTCATCGCTTGCATGTATGCAGCAAGTACTGTTGGAATGTGCCATTCTCCAAAGCACAGAGAGATACACTCATCACGTCTGATGATTATTGTCTCACATGACTTCAAAAACAAACAATAAACATCCACAGTTATTTCAGATTATACATAAATTGATCACGCTCTACACAAGTTCTTTAAAGTCTCGACCTTGATCAGGTCAGTCAAGAGATGATTCCATGCTGACTATAGATCCACGCGACACAAGGTCTTGGCACAACGATGGATATCGTGGGGACAAGGCTCACCATTGATATCTGTTTGTTCGAAGCGCACCCATTGTATCTTCTCTCTGTCGTCGCCTTTAGGCGGGTTACTGTAAGCCTGTAAACACAACATAACATAGGGATATGCGTGTCAGACGAGACATGGAATAACAATACAATGTTATAGGGTTAGTACTATAGGAAAACCTCAACGCCTATACTAGTAACAGAGTACATATAGTTCTAATTCCAGAGCCTCGCTTTTTATGAATTTATGAAGTTTATGAATAATGTGTCGCACACAAAGGGTTCAGTACAGTAACTACCGGAAACTGTCTTTTTGAAGTCGCATACATATTACAAGCTGCACCCCGACTTTGCGGTCAAACCCGGGAAAATGCTTCACGAAAACTTCCTAAGGGAAGCTGCGGCTTCAAAAAGGCAGTTTACGGTACTAGCTAGTATTTAAAGCCGACAGAGAGAGATGATGCTTAATCGTTAAATAAAAGTTTATCTGATCTTATCTTAATCTTTAATCTGGCTTTTATTTACGCTTCATTGTAATGAATAATGTAAATAACATGCAATTGCGATGTAAGCTAACTCTGATAATGACGATGTAATGAAGGTTCATAGTTGTGTCAGGAACACATGATAATTTAACTGAAAACTACAGTAGAAATGATTTTCAATCGCCACCAGAATTAACTCCATATTAACTAACACATGTTCTTGACTAATGTGTGGCATTCATGCATGTATGACCACAAGAACACTGGCAATTAGGAATAAGTTTAGAATTAGGTTTATAGCGATAAGGTTATATTTAGGCTCTACTGGTAGGGTAATTAAAACAAGGTTAGCATTAGGTTAATTAAGGAAGTAAGGTTCAAACATTATTAGTTTAGAAAATGGTTCAGGAATAAAGTAGGAAGCAGGTTTAAGCAAAAGACTGCGTGCTGTTTTCATAGAAAACGAATGACGTAAGGAAAAAGGTTGAAAGCCTCACATCCCTAGCTTTCAGGGCATGCAGAAATCTGTGTGTTAGGTGACCCACACGGTTATATGTCCGTGTTCAAGGCGGACAGATCACTTGTGTGTATGTATACATGCATCATAAGCTTCAATAACTGTAACTTAAATAATAGGAATGTCATCACATGCAGCAAATCTGTTTATGCAGGAGGTGAGGATTTAACTACTTTTATTCTCAGTACCTAAAAAGGTCAGGTGTCTGCAATCAAGAGACATACAATACTCTTGTTTCTAATATTTATAATTTACTCTTGTTGGGTCCAACAAATTCACTTGTAATAAACTGCATCTGAGTTACAGAAGTTTCTTTATGTTTAGAGAAGAGGTTCTACTTGGTTCAATTTAGCCTATAATGCATTATATGTCTTCAGAGCATTACAGAACCCAGTATGGTCGGCATTGAGGACAGAGTTGTGTGCTAGTCTCTATAGTATAGTTGTATTTTATTTTAAACATTTAAAAAGTTTTAACTTATTTTCTGGATGTAGACTGAATCCGTCAAACCTGAGTGACTCTGGAGACACTCTCTAGCAAACGACACTCAAACATTTGGGGTTTGAAATAGCGAATCTGGAGGGTATTGTGTAGAAAAGAAGATTGTATATATCAATAGGAGTATGAATATAAACCAACCAGTATTAAGAAATTTAGCACATGAGTACATTTCAATTTCATATATTGAATAAGCAGTAATATTGCTTCATTATTTCCATACAAACTTTAAATAATTGTAAACACCAAAATTTAACACACAGATATCAATAATTATTTGTTATTTATAAGTAAGGTTAAATAAAGGATAGGAAGGTAAAGCAACAAAAAAACACCTGCACACCTTGCCACTTACCACATCCTGGAAAAAGTCAACGACACTGGCCATAACACTCTTATCACTGCAAATAAAACAATGCATATATTGGCATCAGGCTATATAAACTGAATGGAAAAGCATACTTGATATAAAAAGCAGAATACTTCAATTGATGATGGAACATTTGTAGACTAAGGTATCAGAAATATTTTATATAAATGAATGTCAGACATAAGCAGAGGCCATATGGATTTTTGGGGTGGTGGGGACGAGTGATGTGGGTGGTGGTGAGGTGGTATCATAATGGGGGGGGGGAGGAGGGGGGGTTATAAACTTTGCATCTTTACACCATGTAGAAGTAAAGGTCTTACTTCAAGATATATTCAGATATATTCTGGTGTCTGATTTATCATAACTTCCATAGAACTGAAACAGGGCTCACTGGATATGGTTACCAAGCCTGTCTCTAAGCAGCACTAGGATAGAGAACATGTTGAATATGGCACCTCTATCTAGATACCAGCCCAATGTGCATCTGCACACCTGATAACACACCACCGCTTCCAGCTGCGACTGACACCCCCCTCCTTAATCATCTAAGTGGCAGACAGATCATGCTGCCCTTATATGGATTTACAATGGTTCCTGCATAATTCAACTTTTATACAGCCAGCCCAAAAAGACTGTAAAATGGATAGCAACACAACAGAGAAATATGCCTTCAGATAAGTAGAAAATCGAACTACAATACATATGTTTAAGTAGTCAAATAACAACATATCTGGTTCCCTTCTCCCAATTATTCTCAACAGCATATGTATCTGAAGGATTATCCGCATCTGTGTTTTAATACATTCAAACAATGCTGATAACCAGGTCTCCAGCTCTGCATTATTTAAATAATATCAATAGGCTTGGTTTGCACTGTTTAGGCAATGTTTATTGATTAAATTCTATAGACAGCCCTAAATATATCGAATGTACACAAATATCAGTTACAAGTCACGGTAGCAAGAAAGTCGCATAATAAAAAGACTTTAAACTGTAAATGTGTTACTAAACAGCCTATATAGCAGAAGGAGTTATCATCTGGTTATATAATGGAACCACATAATGCAGGGACTACTCTGGACCCTACTCTGCACCATATATACAACTTTGAATTACCAAGCTAAGAACTCCTAAAATATATCTAACTCACATTAATTAAAAAAATGAAATTTGAGTTCGGTATCTACTGATTAAGATGGTCATCATTCATACTCATACAAGAGTCATAGTAACTTAAGCTTAAATTAGTTTAGATGGCTTTACATTCATAATGTTTCACAGCTAATACACAGTTGAATGGGCAACTTCCATTGGTCCCCTGCAAAGCCGTTTCACATGACAGATCACTGATCCATCAACATCTGACTATTGCTGAACATGGATCCAACTTAAAGTCAAAAATGCTGTAGACACACGTTGCGGCCCATATTTTTCGCAAATTTGCCTCGATCACTCTAAAATCACTGACGTGAGAAAGCAACACTAGACCATTTTATTGATATCAAACTTACATTTGTAATGTGATGCTATCCTTTTTTATGACATAAAGAATATTTCTCCAGGCTGACACGCCATTGGCGGAAAACGCTCTGTCGCCAAAATACTAAAATACGAGTCATAAAATGATGGTTGCCATGGCGCCGAACATGCTTTGAACAATACATACTCTATTTTATACCAGCCACGAGGATGCCATGGCAACTATAGTGCCTTTTATTGTCTGTGATTTAGTCTATTTGCGAAAGTGTGTCTGCTGCCAATAGGGCTTTACAGTTCTCGCGATCGGGCAGCGAGACTTCAGTTTTGGGGATAAACAAACACACATGCTCTATGTTGAAGTATAGACAGCTATAAGTCGATTTCTTTCTATGTATATTCTAAAGACTATGAGTACCATTTCACTAAACATGGCTATGGGAGACATACGTAAAAATATTTGTAGGCAATGAAGCATAAAACTTTGGGAATATACACGGATCCGTCTTCAAAACACTCAAAAACTAAAAATAACGTTCTAAATTTAGCCCTGCACCCGGGCTTTCGCAAGTTTTTCAAACAGCGAGAGACGTCACAGAGGTTTGCATGCCTCCGCGGCAACAAAAATGGCGAGAGCAAGTGATCGACTTAACCATTCCACTGTCAAAAGGTGCAGTGCATGGAGTAACAGCATACGGATATGTCATTAAACCACATGGTAAATATAAAATAAGACCAGTTAGATGTTTTTGTATCACTTTAAATCACGAAAAAAAGACCAAGTTTTTTCATTTTTGTAAGTTTTCTGTTTGAAGCGTTGCGCCAACGTTGTCGCCTGGCATTTGCTCAGGTGGTCTGGTTCCCAGTCTCTCTCTTTGCATATATAATTACACGTCATGCCTACGTCACAGATAGTCAGGATACCAGTATGCTCAGAGATTCTAAACTCATTCCAAACACATGCTTCGTTTGTTTGTCCCCAAAATGAGTAAACCGGATGTCTAAGCGAACAAGATTTTATAGCCCTATGGCTATGCCTATCAGTATCATATGGAGTGTCAGCATGGAAAAATATTGTTTGTGTCTTAAAAAGGATAACATTGCAGTACAAACGTAAGTTTAGTATCAATAAAATGGTCTAGTGTTGCTTTCTCACGTCAGTGATTTTGAGAGTGATCGAGGCAAATTCGCGAAAAATATGGGCCGAAACGTGTGTCTACGGGCATTTATGACTTTGACTTTAGGAATCAGGGAATAGCAATTTGGAACGGCGCCAAGCTCGAAAGAAAAATTCCAAAATCGCTTTAGTTGCTCACCTGACGGGCTGCGGCCGTACAATCACCCCGCCGCTTCGGGAACCTCTTCTTGGTGACTCGGCAGACATGTTGTCGCTTTACTTCATTAAAGTGAAAGGAATACGCATCACATGAAAAAACAACACCCTTTGTACTTCTTTCTCCAGCTGACTGACACTTTGTTGTTGATAAAATGGCGCAGTACGTGACGTCACTTTGTTTTGATCTGTGCACCGTCTTGTTTTCACCGAGTAAACTTTCCAGTGGATAGGTATTCACGTTTTGAAATAGCAGATTTCCGGTCTCACACATACAAAAAGCATCGTATTAATTTAAATTCATGCATTAATTGTATTCAATCGAATGTGAGGCAGTGTTTGAAGAAAACAATTGCACGCAGGAAAGTAGAGCGAATATGTCCATTATGTTCCCTATTATCGCTTATAATGGCCGGGCAGCAGCACTGTTAGGAATGCATTATGATGAGACTGCGAATCTTTCATTCCCTCAGCATGCTCAGATATGATCCTTTTTTAGAGGGGGGAGGGTACGTAGACCTCAATTTCTCTCACACACTTTTATGTATGTTCTGTCCTTCGTTCTTACACATATTTTGTTTCTTCTGAGACTCCGAGGCATGGCGCCGGTTGTTCCACGAACGAACGAATTTATGTAAGTATATAAGTCTTATATTGCCCTTATATAGGCCGGCCTATACTTATATAGGTTAATGAATGTCCTGGAGGTAAGGGTGAACAATATATTCGGTGGAAAAATATAGGGTAAGGGGTAGGGGGGCGGGCATTGTAAAGTGTCGATTTTGCAAAATTCTCAGTGTCGATCAAATGTCGATTTTAATTTTTGGCTAAGTTTGTGAAGTGTCGTTTTTTGTGTGTGCAAAAATGCCACTATATGTGTCGATGTCGCTTTTTCAGATCTTCAGTGTCGGAATTTGGGGGTCAATGTGGCATGTATATATACCTGTGTTGCATGTCGCCATTTAACCCTTCCGGTCCCCTATAACTACCTACTAACACGATTGATCACTTTAGCTGATCAACTCTATGACCGCACCATCCTATACTGAGAGATATGTGGCTTCATACACTGAATAGTTAGGGCCACTGCATAGTTGAGGACTTTCCCTGTATGCGCACATTATGTCACTCTGAACTTTATATTCATATTTTATTTAAACCTTACCAGTTTTATAAGGTCTCGCTCAAAAGAGATTTAGACCCAATTTTACTAGTCTTGACGTAATTATAACGTCCTCATCGACGTTTCCTCGCTGTTGTATGGCGCAGATGTGCGACCCCTAGCGAGTGTACAATTTGGCTGAACTTCAACATCTAAAAATTTGCGTTCATAGAGCGTGTTGCCGGGAAAAAAGACCCCTTCCGAGCGGATGTTGGGGGGGGGGGCTTTATCGCGGACCCCCCCCCCCCCACACTCAGTAATGTATTAAGTACCACCCCCATCCCCCGCGTAATGTCCTGTCTACCCGGGGGCCAAGGGGTTTAGGTGCACTCAATTCATCACTCTCGCGGTAAAGTGCTTCTCGAGTAGGGGCAAAATGACCCACTGTGACATAAAACATGTTATTTGTGCTAATAAAAAATTTGTTCGTGTCACTCGCATGTATCCAAGCTATGTTATTCACAATACTACTGTTGTCAGTTTACCAATACTACGGTTGTCAGTTTACCAGTTTACCCCTAAATTATTTCAGCATGTTAATGAGTGAACTGAACAGCCTAAGAAGGCAAACTCCCAACTCTCTGCAACAGTTTGACCCAGAAGGATGACACACAGAAATTACAAATAACGGCTACGTCAGCAGAGGCGGATCGGGCGGGGGGGACACCCCCTTCCCCCACTCTTTGCCATTTTTCAGTGCAAATTTAGGCCATCTGTGGCGCAGAACTCAGCTTTCATGCGAAGTCCTACTGTTAATTAATGCATTGCTGGGTTTGGGGGGGTCCCGGGGTAAAGCCCCCTTTTTCACAGCCAAAATCTGCTCTGTGAACGCATCATCATAAATGTCCGCTCTATAGGGGTATCTTTTTCATCACAAATATCCGCTCTCTCAGGCATCAAGGCACCCGCGGAACCCCTCCACCAGATTTGTATAATAGTGCCCCCCCTCCACCATCTGCGTCTTATCCTGACGAGCTGCTGGAAGGAATGACTCTTAGTTTATCCGAGGTTTCTGACTTCTCGAAATCAGCCGGGCCTTGCCACACTCTTTCTGTTGGTGGGGACCGTAGCGGGACATTGCATGTTACATGGCTTTGTCTTTTTAACTGGAAGTCTAGTAGCTTTTGGGAGTGGGGATGTATCGAATGGAGACACGATGTCGCGTGCCGCCTGGCTCTGCCTCAATCAACGCTTCCGGCTCCCTGCGGCGCACAACTCTCCGTTCTTCAAGCTCCCTGTGACGCACATCGTTTTCTTCTTCAAGCATATTCGTGATCATTAAAGATGTTCCGATTCAGTGGACGTATCATCCAGTTTGCTAAAGATAATCGTTTCTGTTAGAGTAAAGATATTAAATTGGATATGGGTAAAACGGCCCACTGGGTCATTTTGCCCCAAGCAGCGTGGGTCATTGTGCCCCTGTTAGTAACCTTAACATTTGACCGCTGCATGAAAAATATGGCGCAGTATATTCCGCATCTGAATTACGTTTGGGGCTTGACTTGGACCTTTGATCGTGTTAATTTATCAAAATGTTCCCCCAAGCCAGTATCCACTGAGCTCTACTTTCTTCCAGTGTTTATCATAGATGGCAACAGCCCAGAATCTTTTACTTCGGTAACGAAGGTCAGCTGTCTGCTTCAGCGCCCATGTAGATTTGTTAAGGTATCACGTAACAAACAGGGACGATTATAAAACGCTTCAATACAGGTGGCAGCACCGCAATTGCGCGCTATTGTGGTGGGCCATTTGACCCCGATGGGTCATTTGGCCCCATGTTCCTCTACGGCAGAAGCAGGCCTTTATGCTTGCCGAGGGCGTCCGCCATTTCGTGTATGCATTAACAATAATTTATTCGGCCTTTAATACTCTTGCACGTGAAGAATGAGACGAGTAGCTGTCTCTTCGTGTGTAAATTCCAAATCTGGAATGTCCGTAGAGCCGTGAGTCTTGACTCGCAAGCTCCTTGTTTGTTGGCGAAAGCCGCCAGATAGGAGCAACTTTCAGTGCTGTGCTTGTCACTTGACCAGGTTTGAGAGTAATCGCATAGGTGATTCTTTGATTTCGCCAGTCGCGACATCTCGAAACGATGGCCCTCAGCTCGGCTCGATTGATTGCACCGTGACACTTAGCGGAGTCAACTGTTCATTATCAAGATAATGCACAGTTTTTTTTTCTTTATTTAAATAAAGAACACTTACGTTAATAAAATACGGCTAGGTCTGTTTTCCGACTCATTCTTCCAGATAATGAACACTTAAGACAAAGGCGTGACGTCAATTTTTTTTTAAATGTAACATAACGTTTTAATAACATGGCCATTATCACTCATTGGGGCACGCCTCAGAAACTCGAGCTTCTGGCTGACCAACGCAAAATCGGATATGGTGTGTTACAGCTTATTATTATTATTAGCTATTTCTGTTGTTCTCAGCACAATTAGGCAAATCGTCAGGTCCCCAGTTGACTACAATCTACGTAGTTTCATTTCCATAACGGCCCGAAATAACACTAACGAATTAATCGTCGTCACAGCAGTGATCCCCACCACATAACCCAGATAGCATAAAAACGTTGATTCAACATTGATTAAACGTTTCTTTCGGATATTGATCAAATGTCGATATGCAACATTGATTAGATGTTAATTTTGCTCATCGAATAAATGTCGATTCAATGTTATTAAATAACCTAATTTCAACGCTATTGTAACATTATTTCAACAAGTCACCATGATTCAATCAGCCATCGCACCACCCTAATTTCAACGCTTCATAGCAGTGTTCTATACAAAAACGGTCTATTGTCTTTTACCACCGCTTGCCTGCCCGCCACAACACCATTTTTTTATTACTTGCATGGAATGTTACTGATTTGTTGGGAAGGAACAAACATGCATGGAACAAGTCTGCGTCACTGGTTGGTTTCGAACTAGCTACCTTCCGCACGCCTGCCCGCGTGCTTACACAATGTCTATACGAGGAAAGAACAATGGACCATTCCCTATAGGTGTCGCTACAATTAATCCAAATTAATTTTTAGTTGCATCGTTGTGACAGGAAAAGCTTCTTCGTGAAATGTTGTTTTGCGTACACTTGTTTTATATTTGGATACCGTATGGTTGAAAGTCTGACGTTGAATCAATGTTGTATTAATGTTCACATCGGTCAACGCCCAGGGCTGTTAACGATGGTTGAAATTTGGACATTGAAATTGTGTTGAATCAACGTTATCGACGCTCGCCGACGTTTCTACCAGATGTTCAACATTGAATCAATGTCGTCATGCTATCTGGGGACACTGTTAATATGTAACGACTGCGTTAGTGACGTAACGATTACTGTGCTCGTCTTATTCTCACCGTTTGAAAACCGTTTGCGTTTGAAAAGACGCACTTAAATTATATTAGTATTTTTCTAAGGTTCACAGCTGTTTATAGGATCCACGAGTAGCAGTTTCCGGAATTAATCTCAATCTAACTATGGCGAAAATAATGTATACAAATGTTTAATGGTTGAGCCCTAAAATAACTGAGAAATGGTATTATAACTGACATGAAAGATTGGTCCATGGCAAGTAAAAACACTGAATGCCCAGCCACAGAGTCGTTAACTCTACCGAGGCTAGAACAGCAAAGCACGCAGTCTATTATATACATATTTGAAAGGGAATAGAAATGCATGATTTAATTGTTAAATTGCTGTAAACATATCTTTACCCAAATATACTTTTATTTTTCCGTACCTGACTCCAATTATTTAAAAGATTGATTCAATATTTGACACTTTGTCATGAAAAAAAAAATTCTATGATGTAACTAACAAAAGCAGCGGTAGGTTTATATTTATCTTGCATGTGCATTGCAAAAGAAAGCCTTCTTATATCCGCCCATGCCAGTACCAATTGGACAAGAACTATATTTAAACTATCCCATTCTTAGATTCTCGCATCGTATAGCATATACACCAGTAGGTTAGAAATAGGAGCAACACCTGAACGATGGCGTAATATTTATATATCTTGCATCTCTCTATATATATATATGGTTTATATTCAAATGGTTCGTATTTGGTCCACATTCAGATGGTCTATATTTGGTCTACATTCCGATGGTCTATATTTGGTCCACATTCAGATGGTCTATATTTGGTCCACATTCAGATGGTCTATATTTGGTCCACATTCAGATGGTCTATATTTGGTCTACATTCCGATGGTCTATATTTGGTCCACATTCAGATGGTCTATATTTGGTCCACATTCAGATGGTCTATATTTGGTTCACATTCAGATGGTCTATATTTGGTCCACATTCAGATGGTCTATATTTGGTCTACATTCCGATGGTCTATATTTGGTCTACATTTGGATGGTCCATATTTGGTGCGCATTCAGATGGTCGATATCTGGTCTAGATTTTAATGGTCTATCTTTGGATTAAATTTAAATTTTCCGTATTTGGGTCTACATTCAGATGGTCTTTGGTTTCCATTTTGAGTTTCCGCATTTGGTCCACATTCAGATGGCCCATATTTGGTCTACATTTAAGAATAAACAGGAATGTAAGTGGTCTAAAAGAGTAAAGAGAGAGCAACAACGTGAGTAGAGGGTAAGGCAATGGAAGTGCAAGGAGACGACGGCAAGGAGAGAATGAGAATGCCAGGAGAGGGTACGAAGGAAAAAAGAAGAGAGTAAGAAGAGTGCCAGGAGAGAGTAAGGGGGATGAGAGTGCAAGGATAGGGTAAGGAGGAAATGAGAATGCCAGGAGGGTGTTAGGAGGGAATGAGAATGCCAGGAGGGTGTTAGGAGGGAATGAGAATGCCATAAGGGTGTTAGGAGGGAATGAGAATGCCAGGAGGGTGTTAGGAAGAAATGAGAATGCCAGGAGAGTGTTAGGAGGGAATGAGAATGCCATAAGGGTGTTAGGAGGGAATGAGAATGCCAGGAGGGTGTTAGGAAGAAATGAGAATGCCAGGAGGGTGTTAGGAGGAAATGAGAATGCCAGGAGGGTGTTAGGAGGGAATGAGAATGCCAAGAGGGTGTTAGAAGGGAATGAGAATGCCATAAGGGTGTTAGGAGGGAATGAGAATGCCAGGAGGATGTTAGGAGGGAATGAGAATGCCAGGAGGATGTTAGGAGGGAATGAGAATGCCAGGAGGGTGTTCGGAGGCAATGATAATACCAGGAGGGTGTTAGGAGGGAATGAGAATGCCAGGCGGGTGTTAGGAGGGAATGAGAATGCCAAGAGGGTGTTAGAAGGGAATGAGAATGCCATAAGGGTGTTAGGAGGGAATGAGAATGACAGGAGGGTGTTAGGAGGAAATGAGAATGCCACGAGGGTGTTAGGAGGAAATGAGAATGCCAGGAGGGTGTTAGGAGGGAATGAGAATGCCAGGAGGGTGTTAAGAGGAAACGAGAATGCCAGGAGGGTGTTAGGAGGGAATGAGAATGCCAGGAGGGTGTTAGGAGGGAATGAGAATGCCAAGAGAGTGTTAGAAGGGAATGAGAATGCCAGGAGGGTGTTAGGAGGCAATGAGAATGCCAGGAGGATGTTAGGCGGGAATGAGAATGCCAGGAGGGTGTTAGGAGGCAATGAGAATGCCAGGAGGGTGTTAGGAGGGAATGAGAATGCCAGGAGGGTGTTAGGAGGGAATGAGAATGCCAGGAGGGTGTTAGGAGGGAATGAGAATGCCATAAGGGTGTTAGGAGGGAATAAGAATGCCAGGAGGGTGTTAGGAGGAAATGAGAATGCCAGGAGGGTGTTAAGAGGAAATGAGAATGCCAGGAGGGTGTTAGGAGGGAATGAGAATGCCAGGAGGGTGTTAAGAGGAAATGAGAATGCCAGGAGGGTGTTAGGAGGGAATGAGAATGCCAGGCGGGTGTTAGGAGGGAATGAGAATGCCAAGAGGGTGTTAGAAGGGAATGAGAATGCCATAAGGGTGTTAGGAGGGAATGAGAATGCCAGGAGGATGTTAGGAGGGAATGAGAATGCCAGGAGGATGTTAGGAGGGAATGAGAATGCCAGGAGGGTGTTCGGAGGCAATGATAATACCAGGAGGGTGTTAGGAGGGAATGAGAATGCCAGGCGGGTGTTAGGAGGGAATGAGAATGCCAAGAGGGTGTTAGAAGGGAATGAGAATGCCAAGAGAGTGTTAGAAGGGAATGAGAATGCCAGGAGGGTGTTAGGAGGCAATGAGAATGCCAGGAGGATGTTAGGCGGGAATGAGAATGCCAGGAGGGTGTTAGGAGGCAATGAGAATGCCAGGAGGGTGTTAGGAGGGAGTGAGAATGCCAGGAGGGTGTTAGGAGGAAATGAGAATGCCAGGAGGGTGTTAGGAGGGAATGAGAATGCCAGGAGGGTGTTAGGAGGCAATGAGAATGCCAGGAGGGTGTTAGGAGGGAATGAGAATGCCAGGAGGGTGTTAAGAGGAAACGAGAATGCCAGGAGGGTGTTAGGAGGGAATGAGAATGCCAGGAGGGTGTTAGGAGGGAATGAGAAAGCCAAGAGAGTGTTAGAAGGGAATGAGAATGCCAGGAGGGTGTTAGGGGGCAATGAGAATGCCAGGAGGATGTTAGGCGGGAATGAGAATGCCAGGAGGGTGTTAGGAGGGAGTGAGAATGCCAGGAGGGTGTTAGGAGGGAGTGAGAATGCCAGGAGGGTGTTAGGAGGAAATGAGAATGCCAGGAGGGTGTTAGGAGGGAATGAGAATGCCATAAGGGTGTTAGGAGGGAATGAGAATGCCAGGAGGGTGTTAGGAGGGAGTGAGAATGCCAGGAGGGTGTTAGGAGGAAATGAGAATGCCAAGAGGGTGTTAGGAGGGAATGAGAATGCCAGGAGGGTGTTAGGAGGCAATGAGAATGCCAGGAGGGTGTTAGGAGGGAATGAGAATGCCAGGAGGGTGTTAGGAGGGAATGAGAATGCCAGGAGGGTGTTAGGAGGGAGTGAGAATGCCAGGAGGGTGTTAGGAGGGAGTGAGAATGCCAGGAGGGTGTTAGGAGGAAATGAGAATGCCAGGAGGGTGTTAGGAGGGAATGAGAATGCCATAAGGGTGTTAGGAGGGAATGAGAATGCCAAGAGAGTGTTAGAAGGGAATGAGAATGCCAGGAGGGTGTTAAGAGGAAATGAGAATGCCAGGAGGGTGTTAGGAGGGAGTGAGAATGCCAGGAGGGTGTTAAGAGGAAATGAGAATGCCAGGAGGGTGTTAGGAGGGAATGAGAATGCCAGGCGGGTGTTAGGAGGGAATGAGAATGCCAGGAGGGTGTTAGGAGGGAATGAGAATGCCAAGAGAGTGTTAGAAGGGAATGAGAATGCCAGGAGGGTGTTAGGAGGCAATGAGAATGCCAGGAGGATGTTAGGCGGGAATGAGAATGCCAGGAGGGTGTTAGGAGGCAATGAGAATGCCAGGAGGGTGTTAGGAGGGAGTGAGAATGCCAGGAGGGTGTTAGGAGGAAATGAGAATGCCAGGAGGGTGTTAGGAGGGAATGAGAATGCCAGGAGGGTGTTAGGAGGCAATGAGAATGCCAGGAGGGTGTTAGGAGGGAATGAGAATGCCAGGAGGGTGTTAAGAGGAAACGAGAATGCCAGGAGGGTGTTAGGAGGGAATGAGAATGCCAGGAGGGTGTTAGGAGGGAATGAGAATGCCAAGAGAGTGTTAGAAGGGAATGAGAATGCCAGGAGGGTGTTAGGAGGCAATGAGAATGCCAGGAGGATGTTAGGCGGGAATGAGAATGCCAGGAGGGTGTTAGGAGGGAGTGAGAATGCCAGGAGGGTGTTAGGAGGGAGTGAGAATGCCAGGAGGGTGTTAGGAGGGAATGAGAATGCCATAAGGGTGTTAGGAGGGAATGAGAATGCCAGGAGGGTGTTAGGAGGGAGTGAGAATGCCAGGAGGGTGTTAGGAGGAAATGAGAATGCCAGGAGGGTGTTAGGAGGGAATGAGAATGCCATAAGGGTGTTAGGAGGGAATGAGAATGACAGGAGGGTGTTAGGAGGAAATGAGAATGCCAGGAGGGTGTTAAGAGGAAATGAGAATGCCAGGAGGGTGTTAGGAGGGAATGAGAATGCCAGGGGGGTGTTAAGAGGAAATGAGAATGCCAGGAGGGTGTTAGGAGGGAATGAGAATGCCAGGCGGGTGTTAGGAGGGAATGAGAATGCCAAGAGGGTGTTAGAAGGGAATGAGAATGCCATAAGGGTGTTAGGAGGGAATGAGAATGCCAGGAGGATGTTAGGAGGGAATGAGAATGCCAGGAGGATGTTAGGAGGGAATGAGAATGCCAGGAGGGTGTTCGGAGGCAATGATAATACCAGGAGGGTGTTAGGAGGGAATGAGAATGCCAGGCGGGTGTTAGGAGGGAATGAGAATGCCAAGAGGGTGTTCGAAGGGAATGAGAATGCCATAAGGGTGTTAGGAGGGAATGAGAATGACAGGAGGGTGTTAGGAGGAAATGAGAATGCCACGAGGGTGTTAGGAGGAAATGAGAATGCCAGGAGGGTGTTAGGAGGGAATGAGAATGCCAGGAGGGTGTTAAGAGGAAACGAGAATGCCAGGAGGGTGTTAGGAGGGAATGAGAATGCCAGGAGGGTGTTAGGAGGGAATGAGAATGCCAAGAGAGTGTTAGAAGGGAATGAGAATGCCAGGAGGGTGTTAGGAGGCAATGAGAATGCCAGGAGGGTGTTAGGAGGGAATGAGAATGCCAAGAGAGTGTTAGAAGGGAATGAGAATGCCAGGAGGGTGTTAAGAGGAAATGAGAATGCCAGGAGGGTGTTAGGAGGGAATGAGAATGCCAGGAGGGTGTTAAGAGGAAACGAGAATGCCAGGAGGGTGTTAGGAGGGAATGAGAATGCCAGCAGGGTGTTAGGAGGGAATGAGAATGCCAGGAGGGTGTTAGGAGGGAATGAGAATGCCAGGAGGGTGTTAGGAGGGAGTGAGAATGCCAGGAGGGTGTTGGGAGGGAGTGAGAATGCCAGGAGGGTGTTAGGAGGAAATGAGAATGCCAGGAGGGTGTTAGGAGGGAATGAGAATGCCATAAGGGTGTTAGGAGGGAATGAGAATGCCAGGAGGGTGTTAGGAGGGAATGAGAATGCCAAGAGAGTGTTAGAAGGGAATGAGAATGCCAGGAGGGTGTTAAGAGGAAACGAGAATGCCAGGAGGGTGTTAGGAGGGAATGAGAATGCCAGGAGGGTGTTAGGAGGGAATGAGAATGCCAAGAGAGTGTTAGAAGGGAATGAGAATGCCAGGAGGGTGTTAGGAGGCAATGAGAATGCCAGGAGGATGTTAGGCGGGAATGAGAATGCCAGGAGGGTGTTAGGAGGCAATGAGAATGCCAGGAGGGTGTTAGGAGGGAATGAGAATGCCAGGAGGGTGTTAGGAGGGAATGAGAATGCCAGGAGGGTGTTAGGAGGGAGTGAGAATGCCAGGAGGGTGTTAGGAGGGAGTGAGAATGCCAGGAGGGTGTTAGGAGGAAGTGAGAATGCCAGGAGGGTGTTAGGAGGGAATGAGAATGCCATAAGGGTGTTAGGAGGGAATGAGAATGCCAAGAGAGTGTTAGAAGGGAATGAGAATGCCAGGAGGGTGTTAAGAGGAAATGAGAATGCCAGGAGGGTGTTAGGAGGGAGTGAGAATGCCAGGAGGGTGTTAAGAGGAAATGAGAATGCCAGGAGGGTGTTAGGAGGGAATGAGAATGCCAGGCGGGTGTTAGGAGAGAATGAGAATGCCAGGAGGGTGTTAGGAGGGAATGAGAATGCCAAGAGAGTGTTAGAAGGGAATGAGAATGCCAGGAGGGTGTTAGGAGGCAATGAGAATGCCAGGAGGATGTTAGGCGGGAATGAGAATGCCAGGAGGGTGTTAGGAGGCAATGAGAATGCCAGGAGGGTGTTAGGAGGGAGTGAGAATGCCAGGAGGGTGTTAGGAGGAAATGAGAATGCCAGGAGGGTGTTAGGAGGGAATGAGAATGCCAGGAGGGTGTTAGGAGGCAATGAGAATGCCAGGAGGGTGTTAGGAGGGAATGAGAATGCCAGGAGGGTGTTAAGAGGAAACGAGAATGCCAGGAGGGTGTTAGGAGGGAATGAGAATGCCAGGAGGGTGTTAGGAGGGAATGAGAATGCCAAGAGAGTGTTAGAAGGGAATGAGAATGCCAGGAGGGTGTTAGGAGGCAATGAGAATGCCAGGAGGATGTTAGGCGGGAATGAGAATGCCAGGAGGGTGTTAGGAGGGAGTGAGAATGCCAGGAGGGTGTTAGGAGGGAGTGAGAATGCCAGGAGGGTGTTAGGAGGAAATGAGAATGCCAGGAGGGTGTTAGGAGGGAATGAGAATGCCATAAGGGTGTTAGGAGGGAATGAGAATGCCAGGAGGGTGTTAGGAGGGAGTGAGAATGCCAGGAGGGTGTTAGGAGGAAATGAGAATGCCAGGAGGGTGTTAGGAGGGAATGAGAATGCCAGGAGGGTGTTAGGAGGCAATGAGAATGCCAGGAGGGTGTTAGGAGGGAATGAGAATGCCAGGAGGGTGTTAGGAGGGAATGAGAATGCCAGGAGGGTGTTAGGAGGGAGTGAGAATGCCAGGAGGGTGTTAGGAGGGAGTGAGAATGCCAGGAGGGTGTTAGGAGGAAATGAGAATGCCAGGAGGGTGTTAGGAGGGAATGAGAATGCCATAAGGGTGTTAGGAGGGAATGAGAATGCCAAGAGAGTGTTAGAAGGGAATGAGAATGCCAGGAGGGTGTTAGGAGGCAATGAGAATGCCAGGAGGATGTTAGGCGGGAATGAGAATGCCAGGAGGGTGTTAGGAGGGAGTGAGAATGCCAGGAGGGTGTTAGGAGGGAGTGAGAATGCCAGGAGGGTGTTAGGAGGGAGTGAGAATGCCAGGAGGGTGTTAGGAGGAAATGAGAATGCCAGGAGGGTGTTAGGAGGGAATGAGAATGCCATAAGGGTGTTAGGAGGGAATGAGAATGCCAGGAGGGTGTTAGGAGGGAGTGAGAATGCCAGGAGGGTGTTAGGAGGAAATGAGAATGCCAGGAGGGTGTTAGGAGGGAATGAGAATGCCAGGAGGGTGTTAGGAGGCAATGAGAATGCCAGGAGGGTGTTAGGAGGGAATGAGAATGCCAGGAGGGTGTTAGGAGGGAATGAGAATGCCAGGAGGGTGTTAGGAGGGAGTGAGAATGCCAGGAGGGTGTTAGGAGGGAGTGAGAATGCCAGGAGGGTGTTAGGAGGAAATGAGAATGCCAGGAGGGTGTTAGGAGGGAATGAGAATGCCATAAGGGTGTTAGGAGGGAATGAGAATGCCAAGAGAGTGTTAGAAGGGAATGAGAATGCCAGGAGGGTGTTAGGAGGCAATGAGAATGCCAGGAGGATGTTAGGCGGGAATGAGAATGCCAGGAGGGTGTTAGGAGGGAGTGAGAATGCCAGGAGGGTGTTAGGAGGGAGTGAGAATGCCAGGAGGGTGTTAGGAGGGAATGAGAATGCCATAAGGGTGTTAGGAGGGAATGAGAATGCCAGGAGGGTGTTAGGAGGGAGTGAGAATGCCAGGAGGGTGTTAGGAGGAAATGAGAATGCCAGGAGGGTGTTAGGAGGGAATGAGAATGCCATAAGGGTGTTAGGAGGGAATGAGAATGACAGGAGGGTGTTAGGAGGAAATGAGAATGCCAGGAGGGTGTTAAGAGGAAATGAGAATGCCAGGAGGGTGTTAGGAGGGAATGAGAATGCCAGGGGGGTGTTAAGAGGAAATGAGAATGCCAGGAGGGTGTTAGGAGGGAATGAGAATGCCAGGCGGGTGTTAGGAGGGAATGAGAATGCCAAGAGGGTGTTAGAAGGGAATGAGAATGCCATAAGGGTGTTAGGAGGGAATGAGAATGCCAGGAGGATGTTAGGAGGGAATGAGAATGCCAGGAGGATGTTAGGAGGGAATGAGAATGCCAGGAGGGTGTTCGGAGGCAATGATAATACCAGGAGGGTGTTAGGAGGGAATGAGAATGCCAGGCGGGTGTTAGGAGGGAATGAGAATGCCAAGAGGGTGTTCGAAGGGAATGAGAATGCCATAAGGGTGTTAGGAGGGAATGAGAATGACAGGAGGGTGTTAGGAGGAAATGAGAATGCCACGAGGGTGTTAGGAGGAAATGAGAATGCCAGGAGGGTGTTAGGAGGGAATGAGAATGCCAGGAGGGTGTTAAGAGGAAACGAGAATGCCAGGAGGGTGTTAGGAGGGAATGAGAATGCCAGGAGGGTGTTAGGAGGGAATGAGAATGCCAAGAGAGTGTTAGAAGGGAATGAGAATGCCAGGAGGGTGTTAGGAGGCAATGAGAATGCCAGGAGGGTGTTAGGAGGGAATGAGAATGCCAAGAGAGTGTTAGAAGGGAATGAGAATGCCAGGAGGGTGTTAAGAGGAAATGAGAATGCCAGGAGGGTGTTAGGAGGGAATGAGAATGCCAGGAGGGTGTTAAGAGGAAACGAGAATGCCAGGAGGGTGTTAGGAGGGAATGAGAATGCCAGCAGGGTGTTAGGAGGGAATGAGAATGCCAGGAGGGTGTTAGGAGGGAATGAGAATGCCAGGAGGGTGTTAGGAGGGAGTGAGAATGCCAGGAGGGTGTTGGGAGGGAGTGAGAATGCCAGGAGGGTGTTAGGAGGAAATGAGAATGCCAGGAGGGTGTTAGGAGGGAATGAGAATGCCATAAGGGTGTTAGGAGGGAATGAGAATGCCAGGAGGGTGTTAGGAGGGAATGAGAATGCCAAGAGAGTGTTAGAAGGGAATGAGAATGCCAGGAGGGTGTTAAGAGGAAATGAGAATGCCAGGAGGGTGTTAGGAGGGAGTGAGAATGCCAGGAGGGTGTTAAGAGGAAATGAGAATGCCAGGAGGGTGTTAGGAGGGAATGAGAATGCCAGGCGGGTGTTTGGAGGGAATGAGAATGCCAAGAGGGTGTTAGAAGGGAATGAGAATGCCATAAGGGTGTTAGGAGGGAATGAGAATGACAGGAGGGTGTTAGGAGGAAATGAGAATACCAGGAGGGTGTTAGGAGGAAATGAGAATGCCAGGAGGGTGTTAAGAGGAAGCGAGAATGCCAGGAGGGTGTTAGGAGGGCATGAGAATGCCAGGAGGGTGTTAGGAGGGAATGAGAATGCCAAGAGAGTGTTAGAAGGGAATGAGAATGCCAGGAGGGTGTTAGGAGGAAATGAGAATGCCAGGAGGGTGTTAAGAGGAAACGAGAATGCCAGGAGGGTGTTAGGAGGGAATGAGAATGCCAGGAGGGCGTTAGGAGGGAATGAGAATGCCAAGAGAGTGTTAGAAGGGAATGAGAATGCCAGGAGGGTGTTAGGAGGCAATGAGAATGCCAGGAGGGTGTTAGGAGGGAATGAGAATGCCAGGAGGGTGTTAGGAGGGAATGAGAATGCCAGGAGGGTGTTAGGAGGGAGTGAGAATGCCAGGAGGGTGTTCGGAGGGAGTGAGAATGCCAGGAGGGTGTTAGGAGGAAATGAGAATGCCAGGAGGGTGTTAGGAGGGAATGAGAATGCCATAAGGGTGTTAGGAGGGAATGAGAATGCCAGGAGGGTGTTAGGAGGGAGTGAGAATGCCAGGAGGGTGTTAGGAGGAAATGAGAATGCCAGGAGGGTGTTAGGAGGGAATGAGAATGCCATAAGGGTGTTAGGAGGGAATGAGAATGACAGGAGGGTGTTAGGAGGAAATGAGAATGCCAGGAGGGTGTTAGGAGGAAATGAGAATGACAGGAGGGTGTTAGGAGGGAATGAGAATGCCAGGAGGGTGTTAGGAGGGAGTGAGAATGCCAGGAGGGTGTTAGGAGGAAATGAGAATGCCAGGAGGGTGTTAGGAGGGAATGAGAATGCCATAAGGGTGTTAGAAGGGAATGAGAATGCCAGGAGGATGTTAGGCGGGAATGAGAATGCCAGGAGGGTGTTAGGAGGCAATGAGAATGCCAGGAGGGTGTTAGGAGGGAATGAGAATGCCAGGAGGGTGTTAGGAGGGAATGAGAATGCCAGGAGGGTGTTAGGAGGGAGTGAGAATGCCAGGAGGGTGTTAGGAGGGAGTGAGAATGCCAGGAGGGTGTTAGGAGGAAATGAGAATGCCAGGAGGGTGTTAGGAGGGACTGAGAATACCAGGAGGGTGTTAGGAGGGAATGAGAATGCCAGGAGCGTGTTAAGAGGGAGTGAGAATGCCAGGCGGGTGTTAGGAGGAAATGAGAATGCCATAAGGGTGTTAGGAGGGAATGAGAATGCCAGGAGGGTGTGAGGAGGGAGTGAGAATGCCAGGAGGGTGTTAGGAGGGAATGAGAATGCCAGGAGGGTGTTAGGAGGGAATGAGAATGCCAGGAGGGTGTTAGGAGGGAATGAGAATGCCAGGAGGGTTTTAGGAGGGAGTGAGAATGCCAGGAGGGTGTTAGGAGGAAATGAGAATGCCAGGAGGGTGTTAGGAGGGAATGAGAATGCCAGGAGGGTGTTAGGAGGGAGTGAGAATGCCAGGAGGGGGTTAGGAGCGAATGAGAATGGCAGGAGGGGGTTAGGAGGGAATGAGAATGCCAGGAGGGTGTTAGGAGGGAGTGAGAATGCCAGGAGGGGGTTAGGAGGGAATGAGAATGCCATAAGGGTGTTAGGAGGGAATGAGAATGCCAGGAGGGTTTTAGGAGGGAGTGAGAATGCCAGGAGGGTGTTAGGAGGAAATGAGAATGCCAGGAGGGTGTTAGGAGGGAATGAGAATGCCAGGAGGGTGTTAGGAGGGAGTGAGAATGCCAGGAGGGGGTTAGGAGGGAATGAGAATGGCAGGAGGGTGTTAGGAGGGAATGAGAATGCCATAAGGGTGTTAGGAGGGAATGAGAATGGCAGGAGGGTGTTAGGAGGGAATGAGAATGCCATAAGGGTGTTAGGAGGGAATGAGAATGCCAGGAGGATGTTAGGAGGGAATGAGAATGCCAGGAGGGTGTTAGGAGGGAATGAGAATGCCAGGAATGTGTTAGGAGGAAATGAGAATGCCAGGAGGGTGTTAGAAGGGACTGGGCGTGTCAGGAGAAAATATGAAAGTAATGGAAGTTCCAGGAGTGGATAAGGAGGGAATAAGAAAGCCAGTAGAGGGTTGAAAGAGTGTCAGGAGAGGGTAAGAAAAACTGCCAGGAGAGATGCAAGAAGAAGCAGAAGGGGAGGGGGTGAGTGTGGGTTTCAGACCAGGAAGGGGAGGTACGAATTACAGCGGAAACAAGAGGTGCGACAGAGAGGGAATGAGAATGCCAGGAGGGGATATGGAGAAAAAGAAAGCGCGGAGAGGGTAAGGAGGGAATGGGAGTGCCACCTTAGAAAAAGAGGGTGTATGCGAGTTACAGAATAAACAAGAGAGGCTACTGGGAGTGCCAGAAGATACAGGGGAGGAGTGGCATGAAGAGAGAAATAGACGCGGCTAAAGGTACCAGGTCAAAAGCGACACGGAATAATGAAGGAAGTGTAGATGCTTTAAACGACGAGATGTTCAAGCATAGCTTGAAAAGGACGACGGGCGAGAATCGGGCAGATAGGTGGATCTTGAAAATTTGAAGACAGACAGCGACTCCGTACATGAAATATCGACTGAGTGATAGGCCGAAACGTTATCCCGCAGTCAGTCATTTGGCGTACCATCGCTTTATAATGTGATTGGCCATGTTAAAATGTTATTATATTTTAGCGTCGAAACCACTTGTTCGATTCCGTCGCTCTTTGGCACACATGATCATTAACGTCTACATTTACACTAGCCTGTTCTCTTTTATTGCAAACATATAGTCACATTTTCGCTTTCGCTTGGACCTATCACTGTCCCTATCACTGTGCTGACATTCACACTGCTACGACGGGCACGGCCAACAAAGGTCAAACCAGCATCATCGTTAACATCCGTGTTCCATGCCAAATTCATCTTTGTCTGCGGTTGGGCACGCTGGGCTTGAAATATCAACTACGTAACCTTACAGTGACAAATAGAAAATGTGCCGGGCAATTCCATTCATGTGGACGTTGGGCGCTGAGCAATAGCATACGCTTCCTGGGCCTCAGCAGTGCTTTGATAGCGTTTAATGGTTATATACCGCAGTCTAACAGACGGGGCCATACCGATATATCAGTCCGACACTATTGGATGAAAACGCTCTGGAATTTAAATAACTAGAGATTAGATGCGAGTGGTTCGTATCAAACCTCCAGCAATTTGTAAAGTTGATTTCTCACCGTTTTTGATTTTTGAATTTATGTATGACGACCTACGATATGGATGGAACTGTTATGGACATAGCACAATATAAATATAAATTCTATAACAGGCCATTTAATGAGGCTAGGAATGCAGCTACTCAGCCCTCAGAAACATGTACGAACTGACACCATCACTGGTTTGTTTCTCAGCATCCAGCTACACAAGAAATATTGATCATGATGTCATAATAATATTTATGGCGGCCCGAGAATACGTAAAAATGACACTGACTCCGGTTGCCTTTGTAAACAACGGTCCGCATGGGAGCCCCCTAAGACGTAGTTTGGTAGAAAACGTCATATCCGGTTTCAGTATTGTTTTGGCGTGAGGGCCTAATATTCCTAAACATTGATTTTTTTTCGATATTATACATATATGTTGCAAAAATAAGCCAGGACGACCCATATTGCTACCATATAAGCCCTTTCCAGATCTGCCAAGTAGTATAAACGTTCTCATGGGGCCTTTAAGTGGTCTGGCTCGGGACGTAATTAAGAGTAGCCATGGAATATTCCCCACCTTGATCATGAGGGAAATGTATTCCTGGCGCTGGATTTCCGCAAGATAACCACATGACATATCAGGAAGGAACCCAATCCATAAAGTATATGATATTTGCTCAGCATGACTGGCATGGCATTAGCCCCAAAGATTGCATATTTTATTTCTACATAAATATATATATATATATGCTATAACACCGCCCACCGACAACGCCAAAGCAGAAGGGTTTGTCGCCGACCTCGCTGACGATTAATGTGTTGATCTTGAGTTGGGCAGAACATATTCCTAGGAAGCTGGCTCGTTATAACGCGAACGACGACCACCCCCCCCCCCCTCGCCCCCCCCCCCCTGCCACCTCCCCTCACCACCAACCCTCTCCAACCCCCACAGCCCCCCGAGGGCCGGTAGACAGACGAGGCTGCAATTCCACGAAAGAGCCATTTTTGTCTGTCACATGGGTTGGCCCGGCGATCACGGCGGTTTCCCATGTTGGAAGGGAACTAAGAGCTTGATGCCGTGTGCTTTTGTCTTGGCACAATATGTCCATGTCAACTGACGCCAGTAATATTTTATGTTCGGCTGACACACGGTGCCCTTGGGGCGAAATGGGCTGAGGGGACAGTATGGGGTTGGCAGTGGGATGGAGGGGATGGGGATGTTGGCAGTGGGATGGAGGGGATGGGGGTGTTGGCAGTGGGATGGTGGGGATGGGAGTGTTGGCAGTGGGATGGAGGGGATGGGGGTGTTGGCAGTGGGATGGAGGGGATGGGGGTGTTGGCAGTGGGATGGTGGGGATGGGGGTGTTGGCAGTGGGATGGTGGGGATGGGGGTGTTGGCAGTGGGATGGAGGGGATGGGGGTGTTGGCAGTGGGATGGAGGGGATGGGGGTGTTGGCAGTGGGATGGTGGGGATGGGAGTGTTGGCAGTGGGATGGTGGGGTAGGGTGTGGGGAGCGGGATGGAGGGGATGGGGGTGTTGGCAGTGGGATGGAGGGGATGGGGGTGTTGGCAGTGGCATGGAGGGGATGGGGGTGTTGGCAGTGGGATGGTGGGGATGGGAGTGTTGGCAGTGGGATGGAGGGGATGGGGGTGTTGGCAGTGGGATGGTGGGGATGGGGGTGTTGGCAGTGGGATGGTGGGGATGGGGGTGTTGGCAGTGGGATGGAGGGGATGGGGGTGTTGGCAGTGGGATGGTGGGGATGGGGGTGTTGGCAGTGGGATGGTGGGGATGGGGGTGTTGGCAGTGGGATGGAGGGGATGGGGGTGTTGGCAGTGGGATGGAGGGGATGGGGGTGTTGGCAGTGGGATGGTGGGGATGGGAGTGTTGGCAGTGGGATGGTGGGGTAGGGTGTGGGGAGCGGGATGGAGGGGATGGGGGTGTTGGCAGTGGGATGGTGGGGATGGGGGTGTTGGCAGTGGGATGGTGGGGATGGGGGTGTTGGCAGTGGGATGGAGGGGATGGGGGTGTTGGCAGTGGGATGGAGGGGATGGGGGTGTTGGCAGTGGGATGGAGGGGATGGGGGTGTTGGCAGTGGGATGGTGGGGATGGGAGTGTTGGCAGTGGGATGGTGGGGTAGGGTGTGGGGAGCGGGATGGAGGGGATGGGGGTGTTGGCAGTGGGATGGAGGGGATGGGGGTGTTGGCAGTGGCATGGAGGGGATGGGGTGTTGGCAGTGGGATGGAGGGGATGGGGGTGTTGGCAGTGGGATGGAGGGGATGGGGGTGTTGGCAGTGGGATGGAGGGGATAGGGGTGTTGGCAGTGGGATGGAGGGGATGGGGGTGTTGGCAGTGGGATGGAGGGGATGGGGGTGTTGGCAGTGAGATGGAGGGGATGGGGGTGTTGGCAGTGGGATGGTGGGGATGGGGGTGTTGGCAGTGGGATGGAGGGGATGGTGGTGTTGGCAGTGGGATGGAGGGGATGGGGGTGTTGGCAGTGGGATGGAGGGGATGGTGGTGTTGGCAGTGGGATGGAGGGGATGGGGGAGTTGGCAGTGGGATGGAGGGGATGGTGGTGTTGGCAGTGGGATGGAGGGGATGGGGGTGTTGGCAGTGGGATGGAGGAGTAGGGTGTGGGGAGCGGGATGGAGGGGATGGGGGTGTTGGCAGTGGGATGGAGGGGATGGGGGTGTTGGCAGTGGGATGGAGGGGATGGGGGTGTTGGCAGTGGGATGGAGGGGATGGGGGTGTTGGCAGTGGGATGGAGGGGATGGGGGTGTTGGCAGTGGGATGGAGGGGATGGGGGTGTTAGCAGTGGGATGGAGGAGTAGGTTGTGGGGAGCGGGATGGAGGGGTGGACGGGACTGGCGGAGACGCGACAGAAGGTGTGTGCCGACGGTGTGTGGACCGGAGAGGAGAGGGGGCAGGGTTGCGTGGGTGAGGGCCTGGCTGTGCTAGGATCAGCCATTGAATACGGCGGCCGCATTCGGCGAAAATTGCGGCAATTTGTCACTGCATCCGGCAAGGCTGGGACTGCGGTGTCCAGGTGCCATACACATTCCGACAACAACAGGACCTCTCCTGCCGGCGGCGAGGCTTGACTCCTCCGCCCCTCCCCCCCTCATCTCCACCGCCCCCCCCCCACCGTCATAGTCGCCCCTCAGTCGACCAGATTTGCCCTCGCGCCCCAGCCTCCAATGGTTGCCTCCCAGCCAGGTTGTCTCTAAGCCTCCAATTGTTGCCTTTCAGCCTCCAATTGTTGCCTACCAGCCTCCAATTGTTGTCTCCAAGCCTCCAATTGTTGCCTTCCAGCCTCCAATTGTTGCCTCCCAGCCAGGTTGTCTCCAAGCCTCCAATTGTTGCCTCCCAGCCTCCAATGGTTGCCTCCCAGCCTCCAATGGTTGCCTCCCAGCCAGGTTGTCTCCAAGCCTCCAATTGTTGCCTCCCAGCCTCCTATGGTTGCCCCAAGCCTCCAATGGTTACCTTTCAGCCTTCAATGGTTGCCTCCCAGCCTGCAATGGTTACCTCTCAGCCTCCTATGGTTGCCCCCAAGCTTCCGATGGTTAACTCCCAGCTTTTCAATGGTGGCCTCCCAGCCTGCAATGGTTGCCTCTCAGCCTGCAATGGTGGTCTCCCAGCCTCCAATGGTTACCTTTCAGCCTTCAGTGGTTGCCTCCCGGCCTTCAATGGTTACCTCCCAGCCTCTTATGCTTGCCCCTAAGCCTCCAATGGTTACCTCCCAGCTTTTCAATGGTGGCCTTCCAGCCTGCAATGGTTGACTCCCAGCCTGCAATGGTTGCCTCCAAGCCTCCAATGGTTGCCTCCAAGCCTCCATTGGTTGCCTCCCAGCCTTCAATGGTTGCCACCAAGCCTTCAATGGCTGCCTATCAGCCTCCGATGGTTACCTCCCAACCTCCAATGGTTGCCTCCCAGCCTCCGATGGTTGCCTCTCAGTCCCCAAGTGTTACCGCACAGCCTCCAATGGTTGCCACCAAGCCTTCAATGATTGCCTCCAAGCATCGAATGGTTGCCTTCAAGCCTCGAATGGTTGCCTCTCAGCCTTCAACGTTTGCTTCCCAGCCTCCTATGGTTGCCTCCAAGCCTCCAATGGTTACTTCCAAGCCTTCAATGGTTGCCTCCCAACCTCCGATGGTTGCCTCCCAGCATCCAACGGTTGCCTCCAAGCCTTCAACGATCGCCTCTCAGTCCCCAAGGGTTACCACACAGCCTCCAATGGTTGCCACCCAGCCTTCGATGGTTACCTTCCAGCCTTCAACGGTTACCTCCCAGCCTCCGATGGTTGCCTCCAAGCCTCCAATGGTTACCTCCAAGACTCCTATGGTTGCCTCCAAGTCTCCAATGGTTGCCTCCCACCCTCCAATGGTTGCCTCCAAGCCTTCAACGATCGCCTCTCAGTCCCCAAGGGTTACCACACAGCCTTCAATGGTTGCCACCCAGCTTTCGATGGTTGCCTCCAAGCCTCGAATGGTTGCCCACAAGCCTCGAATGGTTACCTCTCAGCCTCCAATGGTTGCCTCCCACCTCCACCGGTTGCCTATCACCCTCCTATGGTTGCCTCCCAGCCTCCAATGGTTGCCTCTCACCCTCCAATGGTTGCCTCCCACCTCCACCGGTTGCCTCTCGCCCTCCAATGGTTGCCTCCCAGCCTCCAATGGTTGCAGGCGCCTTCCATTAACCCGTTAGTGACCCGCCCTCACAAGTTCCCCAGAGCCCAACGACCATTGTACTATTCCCCAGTATTTATCCCTGTCCGGCCTCTTGTAATGGGTTCTGATTGTACTGGTTTGATGGCTGCCTCGCTATTTATGACAACCATTATAGCGGTTGGGTTTTGGGTCAACAGTTTTCTCGCACAATGCAGCGCAGATGAAGCAGCTATTTTTACCCTTTTCAATGGTTTCCGTGGCGAAAGTCGCCTCTGTCGAGGTTGCCAAATTGACTGGGTACGTACAAGGCTTGGCGCAGGGTGTACGTTTTTTGTGTTACGTTTATGTCTTTTTCGATGAAATCGAAAAATTCCGGAACCGGTTTAAATTGGGTGCGGGTGTGAGTGTGGGTGTGGGTGTGAGTGTGAGTGTAGAGGTGTAAAGATGTCAGTGTAAGGGAGTGGGTGTGAGTGTAAGGGTGTGGGTGTAAGGGTGTGGGTGTAAGGGTGTGGGTGTAAGGGTGTGGGTGTAAGGGTGTGGGTGTAAGGGTGTGGGTTGAAGCGTGTGGGTGTAAGGGTGTGGGTGTAAGGGTGTGGGTGTAAGGGTGTGGGTGTAAGGGCGTGGGTGTAAGGGTGTGGGTGTAAGGGTGTGGGTGTAAGGGTGTGGGTGTAAGGGTGTGGGTGTAAGGGTGTGGGTGTAAGGGTGTGGGTGTAAGGGTGTGGGTGTAAGGGTGTAGGTGTAAGGGTGTGGGTGTAAGGGTATGGGTGTAAGGGTGTGGGTGTAAGGGTGTGGGTGTAAGGGTGTGGGTGTAAGGGTGTAGGTGTAAGGGTGTGGGTGTAAGGGTGTGGGTGTAAGGGTGTGGGTGTAAGGGTGTGGGTGTAAGGGTGTGGGTGTAAGGGTGTGGGTGTAAGGGTGTGGGTGTAAGGGTGTGGGTGTAAGGGTGTAGGTGTAAGGGTGTAGGTGTAAGGGTGTGGGTGTAAGGGTGTGGGTGTAAGGGTGTGGGTGTAAGGGTGTGGGTGTAAGGGTGTGGGTGTAAGGGTGTGGGTGTAAGGGTGTGGGTGTAAGGGTGTGGGTGTAAGGGTGTGGGTGTAAGGGTGTGGGTGTAAAGGCGTGGGTGTAAGGGTGTGGGTGTAAGGGTGTGGGTGTAAGGGTGTGGGTGTAAGGGTGTGGGTGTAAGGGTGTGGGTGTAAGGGTGTGGGTGTAAGGGTGTGGGTGTAAGGGTGTGGGTGTAAGGGCGTGGGTGTAAGGGTGTGGGTGTAAGGGTGTGGGTGTAAGGGTGTGGGTGTAAGGGTGTGGGTGTAAGGATGTGGGTGTAAGGGTGTGGGTGTAAGGGTGTGGGTGAAAGGGTGTGGGTGTAAGGGTGTGGGTGTAAAGGTGTGGGTGTAAGGGTGTGGGTTGAAGCGTGTGGGTGTAAGGGTGTGGGTGTAAGGGTGTGGGTGTAAGGGCGTGGGTGTAAGGGTGTGGGTGTAAGGGTGTGAGTGTAAGGGTGTGGGTGTAAAGGTGTGGGTGTAAGGGTGTGGGTGTAAGGGTGTGGGTGTAAAGGTGTGGGTGTAAGGGTGTGGGTGTAAGGGTGTGGGTGTAAGGGTGTGGGTGTAAGGGTGTGGGTGTAAGGGTGTGGGTGTAAAGGTGTGGGTGTAAGGGTGTGGGTGTAAAGGTGTGGGTGTAAGGGTGTGGGTGTAAGGGTGTGGGTTGAAGCGTGTGGGTGTAAGGGTGTGGGTGTAAGGGTGTGGGTGTAAGGGTGTGGGTGTAAGGGTGTGGGTGTAAGGGTGTGAGTGTTAGGGTGTGGGTGTAAAGGTGTGGGTGTAAGGGTGTGGGTGTAAGGGTGTGGGTGTAAGGGTGTGGGTGTAAGGGTGTGGGTGTAAGGGTGTGGGTGTAAAGGTGTGGGTGTAAGGGTGTGGGTGTAAGGGTGTGGGTTGAAGCGTGTGGGTGTAAGGGTGTGGGTGTAAGGGTGTGGGTGTAAGGGTGTGTGTGTAAGGGTGTGGGTGTAAGGGTGTGAGTGTAAGGGTGTGGGTGTAAACGTGTGGGTGTAAGGGTGTGGGTGTAAGGGTGTGGGTGTAAAGGTGTGGGTGTAAGTGTGTGGGTGTAAGGGTGTGAGTGTAAGGGTGTGGGTGTAAAGGTGTGGGTGTAAGGGTGTGGGTGTAAGGGTGTGGGTGTAAAGGTGTGGGTGTAAGGGTGTGGGTGTAAAGGTGTGGGTATAAGGGTGTGGGTGTAAGGGTGTGGGTTGAAGCGTGTGGGTGTAAGGGTGTGGGTGTAAGGGTGTGGGTGTAAGGGTGTGGGTGTAAGGGTGTGGGTGTAAGGGTGTGGGTGTAAGGGTGTGGGTGTAAAGGTGTGGGTGTAAGGGTGTGGGTGTAAGGGTGTGGGTGTAAGGGTGTGGGTGTAAGGGTGTGGGTGTAAGGGTGTGGGTGTAAGGGTGTGGGTGTAAGGGTGTGGGTGTAAGGGTGTGGGTGTAAGGGTGTGGGTGTAAGGGTGTGGGTGTAAGGGTGTGGGTTGAAGCGTGTGGGTGTAAGGGTGTGGGTGTAAGGGTGTGGGTGTAAGGGTGTGGGTGTAAGGGTGTGGGTGTAAAGGTGTGGGTGTAAGGGTGTGGGTGTAAGGGTGTGGGTGTAAGGGTGTGGGTGTAAGGGTGTGGGTGTAAGGGTGTGGGTGTAAGGGTGTGGGTGTAAGGGTGTGAGTGTAAGGGTGTGGGTGTAAAGGTGTGGGTGTAAGGGTGTGGGTGTAAGGGTGTGGGTGTAAAGGTGTGGGTGTAAGGGTGTGGGTGTAAGGGTGTGGGTGTAAGGGTGTGGGTGTAAGGGTGTGGGTGTAAGGGTGTGGGTGTAAGGGTGTGGGTGTAAGGGTGTGGGTGTAAGGGTGTGGGTGTAAGGGTGTGGGTGTAAGGGTGTGGGTGTAAGGGTGTGAGTGTAAGGGTGTGAGTGTAAGGGTGTGGGTGTAAGGGTGTGGGTGTAAGGGTGTGGGTGTAAAGGTGTGGGTGTAAGGGTGTGGGTGTAAGGGTGTGGGTGTAAGGGTGTGGGTGTAAGGGTGTGGGTGTAAGGGTGTGGGTGTAAGGGTGTGGGTGTAAGGGTGTGGGTGTAAGGGTGTGGGTGTAAGGGTGTGGGTGTAAGGGTGTGGGTGTAAGGGTGTGAGTGTAAGGGTGTGAGTGTAAGGGTGTGGGTGTAAGGGTGTGGGTGTAAGGGTGTGGGTGTAAAGGTGTGGGTGTAAGGGTGTGGGTGTAAGGGTGTGGGTGTAAGGGTGTGGGTGTAAAGGTGTGGGTGTAAGGGTGTGGGTGTAAGGGTGTGGGTGTAAGGGTGTGGGTGTAAGGGTGTGGGTGTAAGGGTGTGGGTGTAAGGGTGTGGGTGTAAGGGTGTGGTCCTTGGGGTAGGGCTAGTATCGACCGAGCAGCCAGCGTGTGACTCATTTGACTCATAACGATGTCATTAACAGCACATCGGAAGTAGTTCTACCTTGTCATTTCCTTGGATATTGCCACACTAAGTACCTTGATGACCATGTCCGTGCCAGTCGCCTGCCATTAGATGGACCCTTCTTTGATGTAGGCTTATGTCGTACCTATATACCGGTCTCGGCTTAGAGGGATCAGCGTTTTAGCCGCGAAGGTAGAGGGGCTGCCTTGATATCGGGAAGTTGTGAGTTCGACTCCCACGGGGACCAAACCTGTGCCCGCCGTGACATTCAGTTCACCTCTTTAACAGTTGGTGCCACGCCAACATTGAGGCTCTCTCTGCTCATTGGTTTGGACTGAACGAAAAGCACTCAACCGTGAGGACAATACACGCCCTCGACAACAGATGCCTACGCATTCAATCGAAGCTCACCTGTCAATCTTGTGACTTCATTGAGGAATTTCTAAATAACGCTCAGATGCAATCCTCCCAGAAATAAAGACTCAAGAAATACTATATATCAATGAGGTGGCACATGTTGTACACAAGTCCAGAGTATTAATTAGTTAAACAGAGAAGAGCATGTGACTTTTTCTCTCATATCGCAGTGGTGGTCGAGAGGAAGTGGACCTTATAACATGTAGAAGTTGATTAAGACAAGTGAAGTGAGGTACGCAATGCATTCAGTTTGCTCGTGCAAGATATATAATTCAAGGAGACATGGTAAGTTTTATGGCACTGAGTATCCTCATTTGGCGGCTGTGGGAATCATCGGGCTTCACCCTATTTAGGATCAATAATAATAATTTCACAGAGTATTTTGAAACGTGCATTCTTGAATTCCACGATTTTTTTTGTAAATAAAACACAAGTAGACTAGTCAATCATAAAAATCGTAAAGAATCCTGAAAAGAGCCTAGTTGCCAGCTGGGCTGAGAAATGAAAGAAGCTAATTATAACCCAGATATGAAGCTCCTACAAAAGCCTCCTACATATGCCCACCCGCACGACCCAACCCTCCCTGTCGACCTCCCATCCTCCCCCCCAACGTCATATGCTTTCATCACTACTCCCTTGTTCTGTCTCCGCATCCCGGCTCCTCCCCCCCCCCCTCCCACGCTGTTTGTTTCCCAGCACCCTGTGTCACCAATATAGCCTTGTGGGCTAATACAATGATTGTATCCAGCCTTGTACGGCAGGTAATCCTTGCCTCCGAACAGCTCCGAGTGGCTGTTTCCTCTCATCAACTATTAGCCTCTCTCACATGTCTTGACCCCTTGCCCGCACACGCCACTCAACGGGGAGACCTTGAACTTGCAGCCATGTCGACCCTGACCTTGGCAATTTTATACTTCAACGAGATCGACTGCCCGTATGAAAACGATGTGGTGCATGTGACAAACGATGAGGACGTGAACCACACGACGAGGAATCCCCGGCAGCTGTGAGGATCACGCCCGACTATGGTCCAGAAAAAACCTCTTGTGTCTCAGTTTTGTTGTGATAGACCTTATTATGTATTGGTTGGTTGGTTATTCAGGACGCTTTCTTAACCTCTTTTGGTCATATCGCGTCAATGGGAGAAGGAAGGGAGAGTGAAGCCATGTCCCCGGGGGTGACCTACTCTTTACGAAGAAAGACATGGGATCTTTATCCTGTGACCACACAGACATGGCCACAGCAGGGTTCGAACCATCGATCCACGTGCCGTTAGGCTCTCAGGTGGCCAGAGCACTCAATGCGAGCGCTGTAGCCCACTGAGCTATCGCGCCGGCTCCTATGATGCATTGGTTATGCGTACATATTACAATTAAGGTAAGGATAATTCCAATGTAACGGTGCATTCTTGGAAAATATTTGCATGTTAAACGGCTTTTCTCTGACTTGTACATTGTACATTTCGAGGCAATAAAGTTGTATCTATTGTTATAACAATTGCCCATGTTGCATAACTTGTCTCACTGACTCAATATATCCTCTCGTTGCCAACTTGCTGATCGGATTAATCTATCACACGATTTCTCTCATCCCTAAGTTAATTCTTTATATTCCACTGTTGATTCCTCTAAATATACCTCAAAATACATACTTCTGAATTACACCTCCAGGACAAGCTTATTTCCAAATTCTACCTTCCTGATAATATATATATAGACCTTCATATAAAAGAAAATAGCACAGACTCGCGGCGCCTTTCAGGCTGTGATATAAGACCTTTTCATAAATTTTCTAAATCCCGAACTTGCCTCTCTTGCGTTCCTAACCTGGGGGATGTTTGCGACCCAATCTCACCCATGCCCCCTGCCGAGTAACCGTTCTACTTCTTTTTAAGTCCGCTAGTTATCCTATCAAAACTCGCCCCACATTACAGAACTAACTTTTGTACTCACCGCCCCTGATTAAGGACAAAACCAAATCAAACAAACCAATCAAAAGCAATCAACCCAAACAGCAGGCTATCAGGACAGCCAGCAATCTATTAGCCGATTAACCAGCTTGATGAAGCCAGCTAGTTAATCGGTTAATATGCATTGTTTCACATTTCAAGTAATTTGAATCCATGAGATACATCCCATTGTCAAGGCGGTCGAGTACCCATCAGAGGGGGGCGGGGGGTGGGAGGGTCGGAAGAGCACCAGCGATCATTGGCGGGCTTCCCGAGAGTTCATATCGATAACAACATTAAAGCCAACGAGAATACGCCCCGAGACAAGTCACGTGCGACCGACTTTCAACGCACATAGTCCAGGCATGGCTGTAATATTTGATCGCAATTACCCCTCAAGGAGGTCTGCCATGTGAGTTATTCGACCACCAGTCGCCTCTGTCTAGACGGTGGTACATAAGGCAATAACGTCGACATCTGTGTCAGTGCGCAGTGTCGTCAGACCCGCTGGAAGCACCAGTCTAACATGGTAATTGTTCACGTGACCAAGTTGGGAGGCGGTGTATCCGTAACTGGGTTTGTTACCTTGGAGCCGTTCATCATAAAAAAAGAAGCTCGCATATTCGTTTCTTTTCAACATTCAGGCACGTTACAGCTGGAAGTGACCCATTTTTCTTGGCTGCTCTATACTTTATTTAGGTAAAGTGCATGTTGATGGCTTTTATTTCCGCCGGCAAATGTGTGCTAATGGACGCCGCACCTCGACATGGGGAAATTCGTTTGATTGGCTGCACTGATGGTCTTTGATACATAGATCATCAGGCCGCCAGATTTTTTTTTAAATCTGTACCCGCCAGGAGAAATAAAAACATGTCTTATGTTCCGCTTGCTCCTTGTTTGGATGCGGCGTAACGAGGAATGGTTGTCGGGCGTTGTGAGGCTGACGCGGCGCTGTATGCAATGGCTGGCGGGCGTCGCGAGGCTGACGCGGCTCTGGTTGCTATGGCTGGCGGGCGTTGTAAGGTTGACGCGGCGCTGCATGCCATGGCTGGCGGGCGTTGTGAGGTTGACGCGGCGCTGCGTGCCATGGCTGGCGGGCGTTGTGAGGTTAACGCGGCGCTGCATGCCATGGCTGAGGTTGACGCGGCGCTGCGTGCCATGGCTGGCGGGCGTTGTGAGGCTGACGCGGCGCTGCGTGCCAAGGCTGGCGGGCGTTGTGAGGTTAACGCGGCGCTGCATGCCATGGCTGGCGGGCGTTGTGAGGTTGACGCGGCGCTGCATGCCATGGCTGGCGGGCGTTGTGAGGTTGACGCGGCGCTGCGTGCCATGGCTGGCGGGCGTTGTGAGGTTAACGCGGCGCTGCATGCCATGGCTAACGGGCGTTGTGAGGTTAACGCGGCGCTGCGTGCCATGGCTGGCGGGCGTTGTGAGGCTGACGCGGCGCTGCGTGCCAAGGCTGGCGGGCGTGATAACATCAGGTGGTCTCACCCAGTACAACGAGGTCCATCAACATGTCACTTGATCATATCTAATCCGGGTTATAGCCAACACCCACGAGAAGGAAGGGAGTCGGCGACAGTAATTAGAATGAATGCAGGGGGTAATCCCCTGACCTTTCACCAGCCGTAATCCTACACCTATTTATGGACAGACACAAGAAGATTTACGGGGTAGGGGAGCCAATGAGAGGTGAGGCTTTGTTTCCGTGGCCGTGGGGCAGCAAGGGGAGGCCGCCTATACGAGACAGGTCTGCCCGGATCTGAGGTTTAAGCGGGTCAGCGGTGATTACATAGGATCGAGTTTGAGTGGGCGATGATAGGGGCAACACAGCGGCACCGTAGACGGCGTGGTGCGCCACAGGATTCAAGCGCTGCTGTTCTATTCTTATCCCCAGGAAGAAGAGGGTTTACAGTAGCCGACATTAACGCCCTCGCGTTATTCCAGAGGCGATCAAAGACGCCATATGAACTGATACCTTTAGCTGTGCTTCCTTTTTCGCTGAATGTATGTCATCAGGTAATTGGGCTGCAACGCGGCCAAGGAAGACGAGCCCGGAGGCGATGGCAAACCCACAGAGGCTGGCTTGCAGGGTGGGGGTCGACCTCTGATTTAGAAAGTAACTAATATTATGACAAATAATATGACAAATATTGCCCCCCCCCCTCCTAAAAAGAAAAGGATAGAGAAAGTTGCATATAGAACGAGGAATGATTTCGATGTGTAACACAAGAGGGATCACCATCTAGACACCGTATAGGTTGCCTCTTTGAGGTGTTGACGCACGCGATGGCGGATGAATTTTATTGTTGAACTATCAGGCATGTCACGCTGTTTTTAATGGAGGACGTTCGTTTCTGTTTACGTTTTAATGCCAAGTTCCATATGCCGAGTGGTGTAATATGTCGTCCTCTACTGGTCCTCTACTGGCAGACTTACGTGTGGTGTAAGGGTGGGGTGGTCACACCATACCACAAGCCAAGTGTCCCTTGCGGTTTTTGCCGCTTTCGGGACCAACACGAAAAGTCTGACAATGATCCTCTATAGACATGGGTGCAATTATATATATATATATGTGTATATATATTTCGAGTCGTTTTAGAAGTCAAGCAGCGGTTCAAGTGTTTCTACTTTGGAGACTAATTAAAGAATGTGTCTCATTTACTCATTACGAAGCCAAATCTGCCAAAGAATTAAAACAACGCTGCTAACCTCGGACGTGTTCATGTGTCTATGTAATTCGTGCACATTATGCAAAATAGCTAATGGCTAAGATTTTATCAGATGCAAAGGTTGTTATATTTTCATTATCATATATACATATATCTTATCAGCTGATGTCATTTAACCATTGTCGGTCATTAGCACGTGTGCTTATGTTTATTGTTGACTTTTACATATCGACGTTAAATAAAACTTTATCTTATCGTATCTCATGTATATCTGAGTGGAATTCGCAGACTAGTTCCTGAAGTCCAGAACGAAGACTAAATATGATACATGCCGGCCCACTATTCCTAATAGTGAAATTATGTCTGTGGCATACTGACTTGCCTCAATGTTATAGACATATGTAGGTAGGGTTTCGAGCTAATCTCTGACTCACCCATCGCTCATGGTAGGAAAACAATATTAGCACACAGACTATTGTTGACGCAAAATTGTATGTCTACGGAACCACAAGTAGCCAGACCGCATTTCAGACGCCATCGTGCGAGAAGCTTGGTACCGGTGCTGGACGTCTTGAAAGGATTCACCGGGTGGGAATGACAATAGGGCAAGTCAGCTCTCGCGTGTTCTACTTCCGGCCTGGCAGTTTGGAGACAAACAAGCGAACACGTTTTTTGTTCAGGGCGCAGTTTGACTCGCCCTTGCGTAACAATGAATACCGAGCGCCGAGGGCTATCATACTAGTTACCGGCACGACGAACAAGGGTTGGGTCGCGATATCATGGTAGAAAACTATTTAAACTTGTAATTTCCACAATACTGGTCACGCTTAGTATACTTGGCGCGCAACAGCTGGATGATACCCCATTCCATCTGGAGTGATCAGTCCTCTATGCCACTCACCACCATTGTCACGTTATTGTGGCAAAGGTGAAACCGCCCCAAACATCCAGATTACCGAGGAAAGCTCAGCTGGATATTGGTGCCTTATGGCGTATGCTAATTCATAAATGTCTTGATCACAAGTGATGGTAGCGAGTTCCATGCCAATTCCATGGGCGGCATCACCAGAGTTGTCCTGGCCGTGTTTACATCACCAAAGTTGTCATGGCCGTGTTTACTTTACCAAAGTTGTCATGGCCGTGTTTACAACGCCAAAGTTGTCGTGGCCGTGCTTAGATCATCGTGGTTGGTTGGAGATGAAGGAATCAGTGGCAGATAACCAATCTGGTTTGCTGTCGACTGATTTGAATTGTTTGCACAGAAGGCTCTGAACCCGGGCGTTACAATTTAATCATCCATTGGTCTGGAATCCGTGTTGTCTGGAGTATTCGACACAGCTCCCACATATGAACTAGATGATGCCCTGATTTGTTCGCCGTCAGTTATGATTCCTTCTATTGCCGGTATGCCCGAGAGATACCTTGCTGCCTTCCTGTCGCCTGGCGTCAAACGTCACGTCTTGATGTTAGTATGTTGTACTTCATCTATAGTTGTTCTTCTCGACATGGTTGTCGTATCTTGCCGCGGAAATCCATTCGCAATTGAAGTGGCTGTTGTGTAGCAGCATTGCCTTCGTCCATACATTGTAAAAAGAGACTCATGTTGTGTAGCAGCATTGCCTTCGTCCATACATTGTAAAAAGAGACTCATGTTGTGTAGCAGCATTGCCTTCGTCTATACATTGTAAAAAGAGACTCATGTTGTGTAGCAGCATTGCCTTCGTCCATACATTGTAAAAAGAGACTCATGTTGTGTAGCAGCATTGCCTTCGTCCATACATTGTAAAAAGAGACTCATGTTGTGTAGCAGCATTGCCTTCGTCCATACATTGTAAAAAGAGACTCATGTTGTGTAGCAGCATTGCCTTCGTCCATACATTCCAAAGGAGACTCATGTTGTGTAGCAATTTTGCCTTCGTCCATACATTGCAAAAGGAGACTCATGTTATATAGCAGCATTGCCTTCGTCCATACAGTCCAAAGGAGTCTCATGTTGTGTAGCAGCATTGCCTTCATCCATACATTGCAAAAGAGACTCATGTTGTGTAGCAGCATTGCCTTCGTCCATACATTGTCAAAGGAGACACGTTATGTAGCAGCATTGCCTTCGTCTATACATTCAAAAGGAGACTCATGTTGTGTACCAGCATTGCCTTCGTCCATACATTCCAAAGGTGACTCATGTTGTATCATATGTGGACTATCTCAATGTGGACCAAATGTGGACCGTTTGAATGTGGACTATGCGTGAATCAACTGAATGCGGACCATCTGAATGTGGTCTATATGTGGACCATCTGAATGTGGACTATGTGTGGACCTTCTGTAAACTTCCTGTATGTAGACCATATGTAAACCGTCAGTAAACCTTATGGTATTTAGGGAGGGTGGTAGCAATTTTTGAGGATGTTTGTGGCCATTATTTTGGTGTGGACCGTCCGTTCCTCCCACCCGCTCCACCCGGCGGTCATCAGTTGACCGAGCGACAGTAATCTGCCCCCATTGCGCGGACACTTGCTTTGGGTGTCTTCTGGTTAAAACTCTACACAAAACTGTCAGTGCTACGGACACCGATCGACGGATCCCGATGTGGCTGTTGGAAAAAAAAGAAACACTTCATTGATCAATTGTGGAGATATATGGATCAAATATGGAAGCCTGAGTGAAGAATAATTGAGTCGCGGATGTCCGCCATGTTGGAGTGTGACGTGGTAATATAGCGCTCGCCGCGGGGCCGGTGCCGGTGTCCTGGAACCTACCAGAGTCGCCTAATCACCACTTCAACCCGGCATATCTGGGCTGAAAAATACCCATCAGATTGTCGGGTGCACATGGCAGATTTACTGCACTGGCGTTCTTGTGTGCGACTTTGTGCAAATTTCTTGTTATGTGTCCGTAACAGCTAGCGTACTGCGAGACTGGCGAGTGCTAGATGGATGAACAGATCATATCAAGAGTAATTACGCTAAACAGAAAGCTTGTATTCTTCGTCCTTTGCTCTTTGTTATTTATTTAAATAAACTACTGCAAAATGTACACTGAAAACCAATTTAGAAGTGGCGAATAAATTGGTTTTAATCAAATGTGTTTATTCCTATGCACGCGGATGATTAAACTGGTGTGGTACATATGTTAGAAAGATGGCAACAACATACACGTAACAATATTTTGTACAAGTACTTTTATGACTTAACCATTGCAAGTTATCTATTGTGTCAAGTCGCGTGCATTGGTCTATGGCAACTAAAATACAAAGTGCGTAGCCACAAAAGGTCAGGAAAAGTCCAGCTCTCAGGAACTTTTAATTTTATTCAGGATCACTTTTAGAAATATTGGAATGCAATATTGGCATTAGAAATATGCAATAGAAAATTGAATGGAATGCAATATTTGCATTAGAAAGTGAAATGAAAAATTCTAAAAATTAGAAATAATATATTTTTTGTGTTCAAATTAAAAAAAAAAAAATAATTGTTTAGTAAAATTAACTAATTTAAATTAATTAAAACATATTTTAAATTAATTAAAATTAATTTTAAATAAATTAATTTTTTTGAATGGAATGCAATATTTTCATAAGAAATATGCAATAGAAATATGCAATGTGATGTCTGAAAACGTCAAGACATAGCTCGTGCGCTGTACGCATGAGACCGGCAGTCTCTCAGTCCCCAAGGGTTACCACACAGCCTCCTGTGGTTGCGGTCCATATAATTATATACATGTATATATATAGAACTCCATCCCGGTAGCCGTCAAGGGAAAGTGACTACTGAGGGGGGTAACCGGTGGTAACGGTGAGCTCGACCTTAGAGAACTACGCAGCTGACAGGTTGCAGGCACCTTCCATTAACCCGTTAGTGACCCGCCCTCCCAAGTTCCCCAGAGCCCAACGACCATTGTACTATTCCCCAGTATTTATCCCTGTCCGGCCTCTTGTAATGGGTTCTGATTGTACTGGTTTGATGGCTGCCTCGCTATTTATGACAACCATTATAGCGGTTGGGTTTTGGGTCAACAGTTTTCTCGCACAATGCGGCGCAGATGAAGCAGCTATTTTTACCCTTTTCAATGGTTTCCGTGGCGAAAGTCGCCTCTGTCACAGTTGCCAAATTGACTGGGTACGTACGAGGCTTGGCGCAGGGTGTACGTTTTTTTGTGTCACGTTTATGTCTTTTTCGATGAAATCGAAGAATTCCGGAACCGGTTTAAATTGGGTGTCGCTAGAATGGTGTCATCGCATAACGCAGCTAGTTTGTTAGTAATACTTTATTTTGCGATGTTCATGGATTGATTGGAGAGTCAATTTGGTCACGAATGGCCATATATGAGGCATTGTTGCCGACTTCACCAGATGAGCCACTTGGGTGTGGGTGTGGGTGCGGGTGCGGGTGCGGGTGCGGGTGCGGGTGCGGGTGCGGGTGCGGGTGCGGGTGCGGGTGCGGGTGCGGGTGCGAGTGCGGGTGCGAGTGCGGGTGCGGGTGCGGGTGCGGGTGCGGGTGCGGGTGCGGGTGCGGGTGCGGGTGCGGGTGCGGGTGCGGGTGCGGGTGAGTGTAGGGGTGTAAGAATGTCAGTGTAAGGGTGTGAGTGTAAGTGTGTGGGTGTGAATGTAAGGGTGTTGGTGTAAAGCTGTAGGTGTAAGGGTGTGGGTGTGGTTTCAGTGTGTTGGTGTGAGTGTAAAGGTGTGGGTGTAAGGGTGTGGGTGTAAGGGTGTGGGCATAAGGGAGTGGGGGTAAGAGTGCCGGTGTAAGGGTGTGGGTGTAAGGGTGTGGGTGTAAAGGTGTGGGTGTAAGGGTGTGGGTATAAGGGTGTGGGTGTAAGGGTGTGGGTGTAAGGGTGTGGGTGTAAGGGCGTGGGTGTAAGGGTGTGGGTGTAAGGGTGTGGGTGTAAAGGTGTGGGTGTAAGGGTGTGGGTGTAAGGGTGTGGGTGTAAGGGTGTGGGTGTAAGGGTGTGGGTGTAAGGGTGTGGGTGTAAGGGTGTGGGTGTAAAGGTGTAGGTGTAAGGGTGTGGGTGTAAGGGTGTGGGTGTAAGGGCGTGGGTGTAAGGGTGTGGGTGTAAGGGTGTGGGTGTAAGGGTGTGGGTGTAAGGGTGTGGGTGTAAGGGTGTGGGTGTAAGGGTGTGTGTGTAAGGGTGTGGGTGTAAAGGTGTAGGTGTAAGGGTGTGGGTGTAAGGGTGTGGGTGTAAGGGTGTGGGTGTAAGGGTGTGGGTGTAAGGGTGTGGGTGTAAGGGTGTGGGTGTAAAGGTGTAGGTGTAAGGATGTGGGTGTAAGGGTGTGGGTGTAAGGGTGTGGGTGTAAGGGTGTGGGTGTAAGGGTGTGGATGTAAGGGTGTGGGTGTAAGGGTGTGGGTGTGTGTGGGTGTAAGGGTGTGGGTGTAAGGGTGTGGGTGTGAGGGTGTGGGTGTAAGGGTGTGGGTGTAAGGGTGTGGGTGTAAGGGTGTGGGTGTAAGGGTGTGGGTGTAAGGGTGTGAGTGTAAGGGTGTGGGTGTAAGGGTGTGGGTGTAAGGGTGTGGGTGTAAGGGTGTGGGTGTAAGGGTGTGGGTGTAAGGGTGTGGGTGTAAGGGTGTGGGTGTAAGGGTGTGGGTGTAAGGGTGTGGTCCTTGGGGTAGGGCTAGTAACGACCTAAGAGCCAGCGTGTGACTCATTTGACTCATAACGATGTCATTAACAGCACATCGGAAGTAATTCTACCTTGTCATTTCCTTAGATATTGCCACACTAAGTACCTTGATGACCAGGTCCGTGCCAGTCGCCTTCCAACATATGAATCCTTCTTTGATGTGGGCTTATGTCCATGCAAACCTAAACCACCGTGTTATTCGGATTTCTTAATTGTGTTTCAGTTACATTGGATATAAATGTCTGTGGTTCTCTTGCTTTGTGATATCAAGTGATAACAGTGAGTCCAGCTGGTTCTACTGGTCTCGGCTTAGATGGATCAGCCCTTCAGCCGAGAAGGTAGAGGGGCTGCCCCGATATCGGGAAGTTGTGAGTTAGACTCCCACAGGAACCAAACCTGTGCCCGCCGTGACATTCAGCCCACCTCCTGTAACAGTTGGTGCGTCACGTTCGTCTAGGGGTAATTTATAACGTATAAATAAAACAATGGAACAAAATGAGGGCGAAAGATTGTATTTACATATTCTTCTTTCTTTCCTCCTCTTTCTCTCTCGTTCTCGTCACACATGGCAGCTAATATTCTTTTGTACAAGTCCGCTTCACCATTTCCGTTACCATATCTGGCACCCAGCTCTCACATCTTCTAGCAGCAAGACAGCTTGTCACCTTGGCACACAGCCGCACAATATACAAAACCTGGCACAGAGCGAGGAAAGTGACATCAAAGGGGAATACAAACGCATGTGCTTTTACATTGAGACTCAGATTCTCTCTGCTCATTGGCTTGAACTCAACGAGAAGCACACAACCATGAGGACAATACACGCTCTCCACCACAGATGCCTACGCATTGCATCAAAGCTCACCTGTCAATCTTGTGACATCATTGGGGAATTTCTAAATAGCGCTCAGATGCAATGCTCCCGGAAATAAACCCGCCGGACCTCACTTTTGCTACTTTGACGAACGCGTTTATAGTGATATAGTGGAATAAACTGTTAACTCCCATCAAGACAAATTGTTATTTGTTTATCTTCACTAAACAAAGTTTCGTGGCACGAACACTTTAATCAAGCTACATAGGAAGAGTGAACCACGACTCAAGTCCCCTATGTAGCCTATGTCCGCGACCGACCGCCATATAGAGCGCATTCAACTTGAGACCGAACGATTGCAGCTGAACAAATTAACAGCACTTTCAAAGCCGCACAATTATGTCTAGATCTACCAAGCCAAAAGGCACGCATTTCAGTTTTTTCTCCTGCGACCTCCTGGTTACCTGGGCCCGTAAGTTCGATAGGGCAAATTGCGGGCAAAACGGGGGCGGGGAATTGTGCCTTGCCTCAGGGCAAGGCCAAGGCGGGGCGTTTTCCGAAAAAAGGCCCCGATCCGTAAGTTCGAACGCATTTCGCTTTTGGCCCCGAAAACCATTTCCCGGGGGCGAGTTTCTACCGCGAGATTTTACCGAGATGACTATTTCCTGCAACACATGAGCGGAAGTGCAGACAGTAAACAAGGATGTTGCCCGACGAGTGAAGGCAGAATGTTGCTAAAAGGCGTCAATGACAATAAACCCATGTATATCGGGCCCTTTTAAGGCTGCTCTATAACGAAGGGCAAACGCCAAGAGGCATGGCATGGACTTACATTACAAGCTTGATTAGCAGGTAAGTTATGTGCTTGCGCGCAAATTTGCCGTGACGGTGTTTACATCTCGGGGGGGTGGGAGCGAGGCCAGTGTCAGCACCGGAGCCTCAATGCCAATGGCAGGTGGGTGGTGTGTGGGAACAATGGTACATGGCAACACTACAAACCTTTTTTATATGACAGATTTGACTCATGTTTTACTTGCAGTCGCCACCTACCATTCAGGCCACTGTAATCACAAGCGTTCACCTCTGTTGATCATAATTAGTACTATGTCTATCACATATCACACACCAACCCCCCCCCCCCCCCCCCATGCCCTTGGGGCTGGTGCATGATGGATATTGTATTAACATTATACATAGGGGGCTGGTGTATGTTGGATATATACTAGGCCTAATTGTGATTGACAGAGGTAAGTGAGCACTTGTGGCTGTGGTGTAGTGTCACTGACAATGTCCAACCCATATATAATATGAGTGGATGCTAAATGTATTATAATTGCAGTTAGTTCTGTGTGAAATTTTCTAGGTTAGACTTTATTTTTTGAATTGATCAACTCAATTGGGGCTATACATTCTTGACATAATAGATATGTAATGGATCTAATATTAAAGTATACATTTGTTAATAATCCAGAATAATGATATGGTATACATAGGCTTATAGCAGGTGAACCAGTAATTAGTTACTTGACTTGGAAAAATGCACTTTCATTATTTTATTCATATAAATTTAAGATATTACCTGACATGTCTTCATGACTATTTTATAACATTCTAAGTGATCTTCAAATCAGTTTTACCGTGTTGCCTTAGTGCGCAATCCCTGTTACATGCAAGTCACTGGTCTGATTACTATATATGACAGTTATATGTCTCTTTTGTATTGGATCAGTTACAATTACATGTTTATATATCCTGTGGCCATGTGAGTTTTGATTGAAATTCATTACTTAATGAAGCGACTTTTTGTGAATTCTATCCTGAGTATGCAATGGATCATTCTGACAATGCTATTTAATAGTAATATTTGTAATATTATTTCCTCAAACTTTCTTTTACATTAGCACTGTACTAATAGTATGGTATAAACAGTTAATGAGTTCTAAATTAAATCATGTGCATAGACAGGAAATATTTGATTGGTCTCCACAATATGAACTTGCAAAATATATGATATGTGGCACATTTCTATGATTTAAGCATGTTATGACAGCTTATGTAGTACTTTAACATGCCAGCAAAGAAAATAAAGCATAAACCTCCCACACATATTAATTGTTGATTAATATATGAAGCTTTAATTATTTCAGAGAATGTGATAAATGGTCTGCAGTGTCACTCAACTGAACCTTGGTGAATGATACCAGCAAGTTCACACAGATACTGGACTTTGCGTTTATTAATTCTGCTATTGTCATAGGTAAGGTTATTTGGGGCTTGGCTGATAACGGTGAATTATTTGTTGATCTCAACTGAGGTAATATTTATTAACTCCAATAATGATTATTAATCACACATCCTCAAGTTTTCTAACACAGCTGGTAAGTGGGCTTGCTGTTAGTGCTATAATGCATTAATTACATATCTGTAGTTACTCTTCAAACCAATCATCTATTATTGGGAAAAAAGCTGGACGACATAGATCTTAACGCAGAAAATGATTTGTAAATCAGTTTTATTTCGCACGTGTATGCAGTTGCATCAACTACACGAATGCCGGACCAGCAGTTTAAGCGCAAGACTAGGCACGTCGTGGCAGATACCCAACTGCAATTGTACCGACAGATGACGGCCCCTTATGCTGCGCAGCAGAGACTGGCCGATACCAAAACCCTCTATGTGGAAGCTACACTTCACAGATTAGAATCTGGTGACCCTTAGCTGTCGTGCTCGGCTAGCGACGCCATTGTGCTGTACTTGAATGAAGTTGAATAAACGATAGATTATAAGATGCGTTCGTCTTATCATTCATAGTTCAGGCGGGTAGTGGGGGGGGGGGGACATAAGTCATACGTCATGTATACGTGGCCAAACTCGAAGTGTTGGTTCGCAACTTTACCTCGGCTTGCTGTCCTCTTCGCCTCGCATTCCAGTTTATTGACCTATATATGTCATCAACAACGAGTAGCAAAAATGTATTTTGATGTCTCATAAGGATTTCAAGTAGTAACAGTAAAAACATTCGAGGAAGTTAAACAGACAATAATAAAGCAATTAACTATGTCCATATTTTTCTCAGTTATTGTGGCTAAAGCCGTCACATTTGCAAAGTATCTTACAATTAGGGACTACTGACCAATGGTTGTTTTGTAAACAAACTTTGGCTCCGTAGTTAGTTTAAAAAAAAAAATTCCTAAGAAACACATAATGCCCGAGTAAAAAAGTTTAACCTCCCCATGGCCCAAAACATAAATGCACCCCTTGTCGCACCCCAAGAAAATGTGTTTGCCTCTACCGAAAAACCATAGCCCCCGCACCCGGGATATCGTCCCTTTTGTCTTCCATTTCTAGGGCCATTATGGCATTGACGATCACTACAGTTCTGTAACGGAAACATTTTGCGAATATAATATTAATATGAAACAACAGCTTTGTGAGGATGTGAGTGCAATCAATTGCACCAGTTGTACCCGGAAAGCCTTGATAATACCATGGTACAATAAGTTAGCACCATACATAACGACAACAAACATATAGCGTTAGACAACTAGAAGATAATCAAGAACAAGTAACACAATTTCAGTGTATGAACAATGGATATCCACAAATGACACATTACGTGAGTAGGCCTAGGCTATATATATATAATCCGTCATATACAAAAAGTGGTAACACGTTTTTTCTTCAGTCCAAATTTATAATTTATGCAGATAACGCGATATAATTACCCGTACTTTCATAAAAACTCTTGCGTAGCTCTTCATTAGTACTTGGAAATGAAATCAAATCGTCTAAGTTGTCTGCAAGAACACTCGTCAATGCGTGCAGACCTTGCCCCGCTTTCAGCCCCCGATCAGGGCCGGCTCAGAAGCTGTCCTTCATTTGGGGCAAAGTAGAGGCAAATTCGGGGCTAATTTCAGGGGGAGTTTTTCGAACTTACCGATTAGGGCGAAAAGTTGGGGGCGAGGCCAAATAGAGGCAAAAGGTCACACGGGGGCAAGATTTTTTGCCCTCGCGGTTTCGAACTTACGGGCCAAGGAATGTCTAAGTTAGCGTGTTTAGAAGCAGCACATGAATGCACAAGTAGCTATTAGTCTGGTAATTAACCTGGGTAACACCCGAGGCGCTGTTTTCGCTAGTTGTCACGTGATCAGTTTCCGAGCAGCGACAGACCGGAAGTAGCGGTCGTTGACGCTAGTGTTTGGTTATGTCATGCCTTGCATGCGGATAAGTTTCTTTTTTTTATCTCTCAACTGGGTCCGTGAACATCAAATCAAAAATGAATCGAAAATGTCGTGCTAATTGGCAAGAGCTAAAATGTTTCTTATTTAGAGGGTTTCGATGTGACATATTTAATAGACGTGTGAATGGTTAACGTTAACGAATAAAGAATCTGCCTTAACATATGAAATCGTCCATTTAGACGAGAGGAATCACAAGGCGATAGGCCCCTCTCCCATCCCTTCCCCTCCCATATGGCGGGTTCACAGAAAGGAGGATTACTGGAAGAGGTGTATCAGTAATTAAGAAACTAATCTCTGTCTTTTATGATCTGCACCATGGGTTCCATATGCTCTCTGAGTGATCGAGTGATGCATCTTGGAGCAGCATAACGCACCGGACAAGTACGCGGACCCTGCAAGCATAACGAAATACCGCATTAAAAAATTCTACATTTTTGTTCAGTTTGTTCTGCTTTCACTGAAGAAATACTATATATCAATGAGGTGGCACATGTTGTATATAAGTCCAGAGTTTAAAAAAGTTAAACAGAGAAGAGCATGTGACTTTTCCTCTCATATCGCAGTGGTGGTCGAGACGAAATGCTTCAGCCTATTTAGTATCAATGATAATAATTTCAAAGAATATTTTGAAACGTGCATTCCTGAGTTTCACGATTTTTCGAAAAAAAATATAACACAAGTAGACTAGTCAATCATAAAAATCGTAAAAAATCATGAAAATAGCCTAGTTGCCAGTTGGGCTGAGAAATGAAAGAACCTAATTATAACCCAGATATGAAGCTCCTACAAAAGCCTCCTACATGCGACCGCCCGCACGACCCCACCCTCCCTGTCGACCTCCCATCCTCTCCCCTACGCCATATTCTTTCATCACTACTCCCTTTTTCTGTCTCCGCATCCCCGCTCCTCCCCCCCCCCCCGCTGTTTCCCAGCACCCTGTGTCACCAATATAGCCTTGTGGGCTAATACAATGATTGTATCCAGCCTTGTACGGCAGGTAATCCTTGCCTCCGAACAGCTCCGAGTGGCTGTTTCCTCTCATCAACTATTAGCCTCTCTCACATGTCTCGGCCCCTTGCCCGCATACGCCACTCAGCGGGGAGACCTTGAACTTGCAGCCATGTCGACCTTGACCTTGGCAATTTTATACTTCAACGAGCTCGACTGCCCGTATGAAAACGAGGAGGTGCGTGTGACAAACGATGAGGACGTGAACCACACGACGAGGAATCCCCGGCAGCTGTGAGGATCACGCCCGACTATGGTCCAGAAAAACCTCTTGTGTCTCAGTTTTGTTGTGATAGTGTGATGATGATGTGTTATGTATTGGTTGGTTGGTTATTCAGGACGCTTTCTTAACCTCTTTTGGTCATATCGCGTCAATGGGAGAAGGAAGGGAGAGTGAAGCCATGTTCCCGGGGGTAACCGACTCTTTACGAAGAAAGACATGGGATCTTTATCCTGTGACCACACAGACATGGCCACAGCAGGGTTCGAACCATCGATCCACGTGCCGTTAGGCTCTCAGGTGGCCAGAGCACTCAATGCGAGCGCTGTAGCCCACTGAGCTATCGCGCCTCCCCCTATGATGCATTGGTTTTGCGCACATATTACAATTAAGTTAAGGATAATTCCAATGTAACGGTGCATTCTTGGAAAATATTTGCATGTTAAACGGCTTTTCTCTGACTTGTACATTGTACATTTCGAGGCAATAAAGTTGTATCTATTGTTATAACAATTGACGATGTTGCATAACTTGTCTCACTGACTCAATATATCCTCTCGTTGCAAACTTGCTGATCGGATTAATCTATCACACGATTTCTCTCATCCATAAGTTAATTCTTTATGTTCCACTGTTGATTCCTCTAAATATACCTCGAAATACATACTTCTGACTTACACCTCCAGGACAAGCTTATTCCCAAATACTACCTTCCTGATAATATATATATAGACCTTCATATAAAAGAAAATAGCACAGACTCGCGGCGCCTTTCAGGCTGTGATATAAGACCTTTTCATAAATCTTCATAAATTTTCTAAATCCCGAACTTGCCTCTCTTGCGTTCCTAACCTGGGGGATGTTTACGACCCAATCTCACCCATGCCCCCTGCCGAGTAACCGTTCTACTTCTTTTTAAGTCCGCTAGTTATCCTATCAAAACTCGCTCCACATTACAGAACTAACTTTTGTACTCACCGCCCCTGATTAAGGACAAAACCAAATCAAACAAACCAATCAAAAGCAATCAACCCAAACAGCAGGCTATCAGGACAGCCAGCAATCTATTAGCCGATTAACCAGCTTGATGAAGCCAGCTAGTTAATCGGTTAATATGCATTGTTTCACATTTCAAGTAATTTGAATCCATGAGATACATCCCATTGTCAAGGCGGTCGAGTACCCATCAGAGGGGGGCGGGGGGTGGGAGGGTCGGAAGAGCACCAGCGATCATCGGCGGGCTTCCCGAGAGTTCATATCGATAACAACATTAAAGCCAACGAGAATACGCCCCGAGACAAGTCACGTGCGACCGACTTTCAACGCACATAGTCCAGCCATGGCTGTAATATTTGATCGCAATTACCCCTCAAGGAGGTCTGCCATGTGATTTATTCGACCACTAGTCGCCTCTGTCTAGACGGTGGTACATAAGGCAATAACGTCGACATCTGTGTCAGTGCGCAGTGTCGTCAGACCCGCTGGCAGCACCGGTCTGACATGGTAGTTGTCCACGTGACCAAGTTGGGAGGCGGTGTATCCGTAACTGGGTTTGTTACCTTGGAGCCGTTCATCATAAAAAAAGAAGCTCGCATATTCGTTTCTTTTCAACATTCAGGCACGTTACAGCTGGAAGTGACCCATTTTTCTTGGCTGCTCCATACTTTATTTATGTAAAGTGCATGTTGATGGCTTTTATTTCCGCCGGCAAATGTGTGCTAATGGACGCCGCACCTCGACATGGGGAAATTCGTTTGATTGGCTGCACTGACGGTCTTTGATACATAGATCATCAGGCCGCCTGATTTTTTTTAAAATCTGTACCCGCCAGGAGAAATAAAAACATGTCTTATGTTCCGCTTGCTCCTTGTTTGGATGCGGCGTAACGAGGAATGGTTGTCGGGCGTTGTGAGGCTGACGCGGCGCTGCATGCAATGGCTGGCGGGCGTCGCGACGTGGACGCGGCTCTGGTTGCTATGGCTGGCGGGCGTCGCGAGGCTGACGCGGCTCTGGTTGCTATGGCTGGCGGGCGTTGTAAGGTTGACGCGGCGCTGCATGCCATGGCTGGCGGGCGTTGTGAGGTTGACGCGGCGCTGCGTGCCATGGCTGGCGGGCGTTTTGAGGTTAACGCGGCGCTGCATGCCATGGCTGGCGGGCGTTGTGAGGTTGACGCGGCGCTGCGTGCCATGGCTGGCGGGCGTTGTGAGGTTGACGCGGCGCTGCGTGCCATGGCTGGCGGGCGTGATAACATCAGGTGGTCTCACCCAGTACAACGAGGTCCATCAGCATGTCACTTGATCATATCTAATCCGGGTTATAGCCAACATCCACGAGAAGGAAGGGAGTCGGCGACAGTAATTAGAATGAATGCAGGGGGTAATCCCCTGACCTTTCACCAGCCGTAATCCTACACCTATTTATGGACAGACACAAGAAGATTTACGGGGTAGGGGAGCCAATGAGAGGTGAGGCTTTGTTTCCGTGGCCGTGGGGCAGCAAGGGGAGGCCGCCTATACGAGACAGGTCTGCCCGGATCTGAGGTTTAAGCGGGTCAGCGGTGATTACATAGGATCGAGTTTGAGTGGGCGATGATAGGGGCAACACAGCGGCACCGTAGACGGCGTGGTGCGCCACAGGATTCAAGCGCTGCTGTTCTATTCTTATCCCCAGGAAGAAGAGGGTTTACAGTAGCCGACATTAACGCCCTCGCGTTATTCCAGAGGCGATCAAAGACGCCATATGAACTGATACCTTTAGCTGTGCTTCCTTTTTCGCTGAATGTATGTCATCAGGTAATTGGGCTGCAACGCGGCCAAGGAAGACGAGCCCGGAGGCGATGGCAAACCCACAGAGGCTGGCTTGCAGGGTGGGGGTCGACCTCTGATTTAGAAAGTAACTAATATTATGACAAATAATATGACAAATATTGCCCCCCCCCCTCCTAAAAAGAAAAGGATAGAGAAAGTTGCATATAGAACGAGGAATGATTTCGATGTGTAACACAAGAGGGATCACCATCTAGACACCGTATAGGTTGCCTCTTTGAGGTGTTGACGCATGCGATGGCGGATGAATTTTATTGTTGAACTATCAGGCATGTCACGCTGTTTTTAATGGAGGACGTTCGTTTCTGTTTACGTTTTAATGCCAAGTTCCATATGCCGAGTGGTGTAATATGTCGTCCTCTACTGGCCGAGTCACTAAGAGCACGCATGCGTAGAGGGCAGACTTACGTGTGGTGTAAGGGTGGGGTGGTCACACCATACCACAAGCCAAGTGTCCCTTGCGGTTTTTGCCGCTTTCGGGACCAACACGAAAAGTCTGACAATGATCCTCTATAGACATGGGTGCAATTATATATATATATATGTGTATATATATTTCGAGTCGTTTTAGAAGTCAAGCAGCGGTTCAAGTGTTTCTACTTTGGAGACTAATTAAAGAATGTGTCTCATTTACTCATTACGAAGCCAAATCTGCCAAAGAATTAAAACAACGCTGCTAACCTCGGACGTGTTCATGTGTCTATGTAATTCGTGCACATTATGCAAAATAGCTAATGGCTAAGATTTTATCAGATGCAAAGGTTGTTATATTTTCATTATCATATATACATATATCTTATCAGCTGATGTCATTTAACCATTGTCGGTCATTAGCACGTGTGCTTATGTTTATTGTTGACTTTTACATATCGACGTTAAATAAAACTTTATCTTATCGTATCTCATGTATATCTGAGTGGAATTCGCAGACTAGTTCCTGAAGTCCAGAACGAAGACTAAATATGATACATGCCGGCCCACTATTCCTAATAGTGAAATTATGTCTGTGGCATACTGACTTGCCTCAATGTTATAGACATATGTAGGTAGGGTTTCGAGCTAATCTCTGACTCACCCATCGCTCATGGTAGGAAAACAATATTAGCACACAGACTATTGTTGACGCAAAATTGTATGTCTATGGAACCACAAGTAGCCAGACCGTATTTCAGACGCCATCGTGCGAGAAGCTTGGTACCGGTGCTGGACGTCTTGAAAGGATTCACCGGGTGGGAATGACAATAGGGCAAGTCAGCTCTCGCGTGTTCTACTTCCGGCCTGGCAGTTTGGAGACAAACAAGCGAACACGTTTTTTGTTCAGGGCGCAGTTTGACTCGCCCCCTGCGTAACAATGAATACCGAGCGCCGAGGGCTATCATACTAGTTACCGGCACGACGAACAAGGGTTGGGTCGCGATATCATGGTAGAAAACTATTTAAACTTGTAATTTCCACAATACTGGCCACGCTCAATAAATTTGGCGCACAACAGCTGGATGGCACCTTATTCCATCTGGATGATCGGTCCTCTATGCCACTGCCTCTCACCACCATTGTCACGTTATTGTGGCAAAGGTGACCCCCCCGCAAACATCCAGACTACCGAAGCTCAGCTGGATATTGGTGCCTTATGGCGTATGCTAATTCATAAATGTCTTGATCACAAGTGATGGTAGCGAGTTCCATGCCAATTCCGTGGGCGGCATCACCAGAGTTGTCCTGGCCGTGTTTACATCACCAAAGTTATCATGGACGTGTTTACTTTACCAAAGTTGTCATGGCCGTGTTTACAACACCAAAGTTGTCGTGGCCATGCTTACATCATCGTGGTTGGTTGGAGATGACGGAATCAGTGGCAGATAACCAATCTGGTTTGCTGTGGACTGTTTTGAATTGTTTGCACAGAAGGCTCTGAACCCGGGCGTTACAATTTAATCATCCATTGGTCTGGAATCCGTGTTGTCTGGAGTATTCGACACAGCTCCCACATACGAACTAGATGATGCCCTGATTTTTCGCCGTCAGTTATGATTCCTTCTATTGCCGGTATGCCCGAGAGATACCTTGCTGCCTTCCTGTCGCCTGGCGTCAAACGTCACGTCTTGATGTTAGTATGTTGTACTTCATCTATAGTTGTTCTTCTCGACATGGTTGTCGTATCTTGCCGCGGAAATCCATTCGCAATTGAAGTGGCTGTTGTGTAGCAGCATTGCCTTCGTCCATACATTGTAAAAAGAGACTCATGTTGTGTAGCAGCATTGCCTTCGTCCATACATTGTAAAAAGAGACTCATGTTGTGTAGCAGCATTGCCTTCGTCCATACATTGTAAAAAGAGACTCATGTTGTGTAGCAGCATTGCCTTCGTCCATACATTGTAAAAAGAGACTCATGTTGTGTAGCAGCATTGCCTTCGTCCATACATTGTAAAAAGAGACTCATGTTGTGTAGCAGCATTGCCTTCGTCCATACATTGTAAAAAGAGACTCATGTTGTGTAGCAGCATTGCCTTCGTCCATACATTGTAAAAAGAGACTCATGTTGTGTAGCAGCATTGCCTTCGTCCATACATTGTAAAAAGAGACTCATGTTGTGTAGCAGCATTGCCTTCGTCCATACATTCCAAAGGAGACTCATGTTGTGTAGCAATTTTGCCTTCGTCCATACATTGCAAAAGGAGACTCATGTTATATAGCAGCATTGCCTTCGTCCATACAGTCCAAAGGAGTCTCATGTTGTGTAGCAGCATTGCCTTCATCCATACATTGCAAAAGAGACTCATGTTGTGTAGCAGCATTGCCTTCCTCCATACATTGTCAAAGGAGACACGTTATGTAGCAGCATTGCCTTCGTCTATACATTCAAAAGGAGACTCATGTTGTGTAGCAGCATTGCCTTCGTCCATACATTCCAAAGGTGACTCATGTTGTATCATATGTGGACTATCTCAATGTGGACCAAATGTGGACCGTTTGCATGTGGACTATGTGTGAATCAACTGAATGCGGACCATCTGAATATGGTCTATATGTGGAGCATCTGAATGTGGACTATGTGTGGACCTTCTGTAGACTTCCTGTATGTAGACCATATGTAAACCGTCAGTAAACCTTATGGTATTTAGGGAGGGTGGTAGCAATTTTTGAGGATGTTTGTGGCCATTATTTTGGTGTGGACCGTCCGTTCCTCCCACCCGCTCCACCCGGCGGTCATCAGTTGACCGAGCGACAGTAATCTGCCCGCATTGCGCGGACACTTGCTTTGGGTGTCTTCTGGTTAAAACTCTACACAAAACTGTCAGTGCTACGCACGCCGATCGATGGATCCCGATGTGGCTGTTGGAAAAAAAAGAAACACTTCATTGATCAATTGTGGAGATATGGGGATCAAATATGGAAGCCTGAGTGAAGAATAATTGAGTCGCGGATGTCCGCCATGTTGGAGTGTGACGTGGTAATATAGCGCTCGCCGCGGGCCGGTGCCGGTGTCACCTACCAGAGTCGCCTAATCACCACTTCAACCCGGCATATCTGGGCTGAAAAATACCCATCAGATTGTCGGGTGCACAAGGCAGATTTACTGCACTGGCGTTCTTGTGTGCGACTTTGTGCAAATTTCTTGTTATGTGTCCGTAACAGCTAGCGTACTGCGAGACTGGCGAGTGCTAGATGGATGAACAGATCATATCAAGAGTAATTACGCTAAACAGAAAGCTTGTATTCTTCGTCCTTTGCTCTTTGTTATTATTTAAATAAACTACTGCAAAATGTACATTGAAAACCAATTTAAAAGTGGCGAATAAATTGGTGTTAATCCAATGTGTTTATTCCTATGCAGGCGGATGATTAAACTGGTGTGGTACATATGTTAGAAAGATGGCAACAACATACACGTAACAATATTTTGTACAAGTACTTTTATGACTTAACCATTGGAAGTCATCTATTGTGTCAAGTCGTGTGCATTGGTCTGTGGCAACTAAAATACAAAGTGCGCAGCCACAAAAGGTCAGGAAAAGTCCAGCTCTCAGGAACTTTTAAGATATTATTCCCACTCTATTACACCATCAAAATATAAGATCAGCGAATTTTATTCAGGATCACATTTAGAAATATTGGTTATTATGCAATGTGATGCCTGAAAACGTCAAAAACATAATGAGAGGCGATCATTCGACGTTTCGTGACGTTAATGTATGTTCCCCTCTAAAGAGCTCGTGCGCTGTACGCATGAGACCGGCAGTCGTACTAATTTTGATGTGTAATTCCGTTTCACAACTTCGCCGATTAAAACGCTATTCAAGATATTATGAATTCAACACATCAAAAACCTACTGGTTACGTCCTTTCTCAAAAACACCAATTCATCTTAATATTTGCCCAAAACAATCACCTGCCTATATTTATCAATTAAACCGGAACCTGCATCTACGTCACTTGGCGCGAAAATTACGGCTTTGCTCGTTCAGAGCTGATGCCCGAGTCTGGTTTCGCGACTAAAACGCGCCACACTTACCACACTATGAGCCGCATAATTTTCATAACCACCCAGATTGCTTAAATATTTACTCTTCTGTGGGTATATTATGTTAATTTTAAGAATTACTTTACCCAGAAGTTGGCCTCTAGCTTACCAGAGCTGGCGTCGATTCATAAACGCATATGCGGTTCAAATCTAGGCTCGAGTTGACCCCTCAAAACTAGTTTAGTCCCTTTCTGAGATGGCCGATAATAATTAGATATGTGACCTTTACCTAAACATACGTGTTTATTCGTGGCTGCGACAACTCGATGGTCAATAATCAGCGAAGTAACCCGATTTAACAATATCACTGTCGCTAGTTCATTAATTCTGCTGGAAGACCACGTAGTGTGTTATTTAACAGCAGACCCGGTGTATACATTAGCTGGGTGAGTACAGACCTGTGGCCTATTTCACGTACATAGTTTAGCAGAGTACGTGGCTTACTCGGCTGCAATTGCCCATCATTTACACGGTAACTTTAGCCGACTAGGCCCCGTAGTCTGCTAATCTGCCTTTGTGAAATCCGTCACTGGAAGGAGGATGGGTGGGGGTGGGGGTGGGGGGGGGGGTCATGTAAATAGACCGATGAATTCCTTTGTGATCACGATATAGCGCATTTGGCGTGATCAGGTGTCTTAATGTAACATAACGTTTTAATAACATGGCCATTATCACTCATTGGGGGCACGCCTCAGAAACTCGAGCTTCTGGCTGACCAACGCAAAATCGGATATTGTGTGTTACAGCTTATTATTATTATTAGTTATTTCTGTTGTTCTCAGCACAATTAGGCAAATCGTTAGGTTCTCTGATGACTACAACCTGCGCTATTTTACTTCCATAACGGCCCGAAATAACACTAACAAATTAATCGTCGTCACAGCAGTGATCCCCACCACATAACAGTGTTAATATGTAACGATTGTGTTACTGACGTAACGATTACTGGGCTTGTCTTATTCTCACCGTTTGGAAACCGTTTGCCTTTGAAAAAACGTACTTAAATTGTATTAGGATATTCCTAGGGTTCACCGGTTAAAGGATCCACGAGTAGCAGTTTCCGGAATTAATGTTAATTTAACTATTTAACTATGACAAAAATAATGTTTAAAAATGGTTGAGGTCAAAAAGATAACGGAAAAATGGTATTATAACTGACATAAATTTGATTATAGAAATAATTATGTTTAATTGTATCTAGTCGTCTGCATGGCGAGTAAAAACAGTGAATGCCCAGCCACAAAAAGTCAAATTACTTCTGCCAGGGACAAAACAGAAAAGTACGCAGCATATTGCATCTTTGAAAGGAACTGGAAACGCATGACTTGTTTGTTAAATTGCTGTAAACTTATTTTTACCCATATAGACTTTTATTTTTCCCTTAACTCCAATTAATTAAAAAATTGATTTATTATTCGCCACTTGGTCATGAAAAAGCAATCAATGATGTAACAAACAAAAGCAGCAATAGGCCTATATTTATCTTGCATGTACATTGCAAAAGAAAGCCTTCTTCTCACCACCCATGCCAGGACCGACGTAACACAATCTTTAACCTATCCAATTCTTAGATTCTCGCATCGTATAGCATATAAACCAATGGAACAATCATTTAGAAATAGGAGTAACCCCTGATCGATGGCGTAATCTTTATATATCTTGCATCTCTGTTATATTTTGTCTACATTCGAATGGTTCGTATATGGTCTACATTCCGATGGTCTATATTTGGTCAAAAATTCAGATGGTTCATATTTGGTCCGCATTCAGATGGTCTATATTTGGTCTACATATTGATGGGCTATATTTGGTCTACATATTGATGGTCTATATTTGGTCTACATTCCGATGGTTCATATTTGATCAACATTTTGATGGTCCATATTTTTGTCTAAATTCAGATGGTTCATAGTTGGTCCAAATTTTAATGGTCTAGCTTTGGTTTAAATTTAGATTTTCTATATTTGGTCTACATTTAGATGGTTCATATTTGGTCTACATTCAGGAATAAACAGGAATGGACGTGCTCTGAAAGGGTAAGGAGACAGCAACAACGTGATTAGGTGGTAAGGCAATGGAAGTGCAAGGAGACGGCAAGGAGAGAATGAGAATACCAGGAGAGGGTAAGAAGGAAATGAGAAAGCCAGTAGAGAGTAAGAAGAAAATGGAAGTGCCAGGATAGGTAATGGGGGATGGGAGTGCAATGAGAGGGTAAGGAGGGAATGAGAATGCCAGAAGGGTGTTAGGAGGGAATGGGAGTGTCAGGAGGGAATATGGAGGAAATGGAGTTCCAGGAGTGGAAAAGAAGATAATAAAAAAGCCAGTTGAGGGTTGAAAGAGTGCCAGGGGAGGGTCAGAAGAAGAAGAAGGGGGTAGAGGGTGAGTGTGGGTTCCAGAGCAGGAATGACAGCGGAAACAGAGGTGCGACCGGGAGGGAATGCGAATACCAGGATGGGATATGAAGAGAAAGAGAGTGCGGAGAGGGTATGGAGAGAATGAGGGTGCCACGATAGAAAAAGAAGATGTGTGCGAGTTTCAGCATAAACAAGAGAGGCGACTGGGAGTGCCAGGAGATACAGGGGAGGAGTGGCATGAAGAGATGAAGAGAAGGGGCTGAGGGTAGCAGGTCCAAAGCGATACGGAATAATGAAGGAAGTGTGGCATGAAGAGAGAAAGGGAAGCGATTGGGGGTAGCAGATCAAAGGCGACACGGAATAATATGAAATGAATTTCAACAAAGTTAAAAGTAGATGCCGTAAAAGACGAGATATTCAAGCATAGCTTGAAAAGGCCAACGGGCGAAAATCGGGAAGATAGGTACAAATTGAACATTTTAAGACCGACAGCGACTCTGATCATGAAATGTCGACCGCCTGATAGGCCGAAACGTTACCCCGCAGTCAGTTATTTGGCGTATCGAGGCTTTATAATGTGATTGGTCATGTTAAAATGTTGTATTTTAGCGTCGAAACCACTTGTTCGATTCCGTCGCCCTTTGGCACACATGATCATTAACGTCTACATTTACACTGGCCTGTTCTCTTTTATTGCAAACATATAGTCACATTTTCGCTTTCGCTTGGACCTATCACTGTCCCTATCACTGTGCTGACATTCACACTGCTACAACGGGCACGGCCAACAAAGGTCAAACCAGCGTCATCGTTAACATCCGTGTTCCATGCCAAATTCATCTTTGTCTGCGGGTGGGCTTGAAATGTCAACTACGTAACCTTACAGTGACAAATGTGCCGGGCCCTTTCCACTCCGCCCTTATGGCCGCTGCGTGCTTAGCAATAACATACGCTTCCTGGGCCTCAGCAGTGCTTTGATAGCGTTTAATGGTTACCGCAGACTAACAGGCGGACCATACCGATATATCAGTCCGACACTATTGGATGAAAACGCTCTGGAATTTAAATAACTAGAGATTAGATGCGAGTGGTTCGTATCAAACCTCCAGCAATTTGTAAAGTTGATTTCTCACCGTTTTTGATTTTTGAATTTATGTATGACGACCTACGATATGGATGGATCTGTTATGGACATAGCACAATATAAATATAAATTCTATAACAGGCCATTTAATGAGGCTAGGAATGCAGCTACTCAGCCCTCAGAAACATGTACGAACTGACACCATCACTGGTTTGTTTCTCAGCATCCAGCTACACAAGAAATATTGATCATGATGTCATAATAATATTTATGGCGGCCCGAGAATACGTTAAAATGACGCTGACTCCGGTTGCCTTTGTAAACAACGGTCCGCATGGGAGCCCCCTAAGACGTAGTTTGGTAGAAAACGTCATATCCGGTTTCAGTATTGTTTTGGCGTGAGGGCCTAATATTCCCAAACATTGATTTTTTATCGATATTATACATATATGTTGCAAAAATAAGCCAGGACGACCCATATTGCTACCATATAAGCCCTTTCCAGATCTGCCAAGTAGTATAAACGTTCTCATGGGGCCTTTAAGTGGTCTGACCCGGGACGTATTTAAGAGTAGCCATGGAATATTCCCCACCTTGATCATCAGGGAAATGTGTTTGTGACGCTGGCTTTCCGCCAGATAACCACATGACATATCAGTACTCCCGCAAAGAAACCCAATCCATGAAGTATATGATATTTGATCAGCATGACATTGCTGCATTAGCCCCAAAGATTGCATATTTTATTTCTACATAAATATATATGTATATATATGCTATAACACCGCCCACCGACAACGCCAAAGCAGAAGGGTTTGTCGCCGACATCGCTGACGATTAATGTGTTGATCTTGAGTTGGGCAGGACATATTCCTAGGAAGCTGGCTCGTTATAACGCGAACGACGACCACCCCCCCTCGGCCCCCCCCTCCTGCCACCTCCCCTCAGCACCAACCCTCTCCAACCCCCACAGCCCCCTGAGGGCCGGTAGACAGACGAGGCTGCAATTCCACGAAAGAACCATTTTTGTCTGTCACATGGGTTGGCCCGGCGATCACGGCGGTTTCCTATGTTGGAAGGGAACTAAGAGCTTGATGCCGTGTGCTTTTGTCTTGGCACAATATGTCCATGTCAACTGACGCCAGTAATATTTTATGTTCGGGTGACACACGGTGCCCTTGGGGCGAAATGGGCTGAGGGGACAGTATGGGGTTGGCAGTGGGATGGAGGGGATGGGGGTGTTGGCAGTTGGTTGGAGGGGATGGGGGTGTTGGCAGTGGGATGGTGGGGAAGGGTGTGGGGAGCGGGATGGAGGGGATGGGGGTGTTGGTAGTGGGATGGAGGGGATGGGGGTGTTGGCAGTGGGATGGAGGGGATGGGGGTGTTGGCAGTGGGATGGAGGGGATGGGGGTGTTGGCAGTGGGATGGAGGGGATGGGGGTGTTGGCAGTGGGATGGAGGGGATGGGGGTGTTGGCAGTGGGATGGAGGGGATGGGGGTGTTGGCAGTGGGATGGTGGGGTAGGGTGTGGGGAGCGGGATGGAGGGGTGGACGGGACTGGCGGAGACGCGACAGAAGGTGTGTGCCGACGGTGCGTGGACCGGAGAGGGGAGGGGGCAGGGTTGCGCGGGTGAGGGCCGGGCTGTGCTTGGACCAGCCATTGAATACGGCGGCCCCATTCGGCGAAAATGGCGGCAATTTGTCACTGCATCCGGCAAGGCTGGGTCTGCGGTGTCCAGGTGCCATACACATCCCGACAATAACAGAACCTCTCCTGCCGGCGGCGAGGCTTGACCCCTCCGCCCCTCCCCCCCTCATCTCCACCGCCCCCCCCCCACCGTCATAGTCGCCCCTCAGTCGACAACAGTTGCCCTCGCAGCCCAGCCTCAAATGATTGCCTCCCAGCCAGGTTGTCTCCAAGCCTCAAATTGTTGCCTCCCAGCCTCGAATGGTTGCCTCCCAACCTCCAAAGGTTGCCTCCGAGCCCCCTATGGTTGCCTCCCAGCCTCCAATGGTTGCCTCCGATGGTTTCCTCCCAGCCTCCAATGGTTGCCTCTCGGCCTCCAATGGTTGCCTCCCAACCTTCAACGATTACCACCCAGCCTCCTACGGTTGCCTCCCAGCCTCCAATGGTTGCCTCTCAGCCTCCAATGGTTACCTCCCAGCTTTTCAATAGTTGCCTCCAAGCCTCCAATGGTTGCCTCTCAACCTCCAATGGTTACCTCCCAGCTTTTCAACGGTTGCCTCCCAGCCTCCGATGGTTGCCTCGCAGCCTCCAACGGTTGCCTCTCAGTCCCCAAGGGTTACCACCCAGCCTCCTATGGTTGCCTCCCACCCTCCAGTGGTTGCCTCCGATGGTTGCCTCCCAGCCTCCAATGGTTGTCTCTCAGCCTCCTTTGGTTACCTCCCAGCCTCCAATGGTTGCCTCCGATGGTTTCCTCCCAGCCTCCAATGGTTGCCTCTCGGCCTCCAATGGTTGCCTCCCAACCTTCAACGATTACCACCCAGCCTCCTACGGTTGCCTCCCAGCCTCCAATGGTTGCCTCTCAGCCTCCAATGGTTACCTCCCAGCTTTTCAATAGTTGCCTCCAAGCCTCCAATGGTTGCCTCTCAACCTCCAATGGTTACCTCCCAGCTTTTCAACGGTTGCCTCCCAGCCTCCGATGGTTGCCTCGCAGCCTCCAACGGTTGCCTCTCAGTCCCCAAGGGTTACCACCCAGCCTCCTATGGTTGCCTCCCACCCTCCAGTGGTTGCCTCCGATGGTTGCCTCCCAGCCTCCAATGGTTGTCTCTCAGCCTCCTTTGGTTACCTCCCAGCCTCCAATGGTTGCCTCTCAGCTTCCTATGGTTGCCTCCCTCCCTCCAGTGGTTCCCTTCGATGGTTGCCTTTCAGCCTCCAATGGTTGCCTCCCAGTCTCCAATGGTTGCCTCCCAGCCTCCAATGGTTGCCTCCCAGCCTCCAATGGTTGCCTCCAAGCCTCCAATGGTTGCCTACCCACCTCCAACGGTTGCCTCTCAGTCCCCAAGGGTTACCCCCCAGCCTCCAATGGTTGCCTCTCAGCCTCCAATGGTTGCCTCTCAGCCTCTGATTGTTGCCTCCAAGCCTCCAATGGTTGCCTCCCAGCCTCCAATGGTTGTCTCCAATCCTCCAATGGTTGCCTCCCCGCCTCCAACGGTTGCCTCGCAGTCCCCAAGGGTTACCACACAGCCTCCTGTGGTTGCGGTCCATATAATTATATACACGTATATATATAGAACTACATCCCGATAGCCGTCAAGGGGAAGTGGCTACTGAGGGAGGTAACCGGTGGTAACGGTGAGCTCGACCTTAGAGAACTACGCAGCTGACAGGTTGCAGGCACCTTCCATTAACCCGTTAGTGACCCGCCCTCCCACGTTCCCCAGAGCCCAACGACCATTGTACTATTCCCCAGTATTTATCCCTGTCCGGCCTCTTGTAATGGGTTCTGATTGTACTGGTTTGATGGCTGCCTCGCTATTTATGACAACCATTATAGCGGTTGGGTTTTGGGTCAGCAGTTTTCTCGCACAATGCAGCGCAGATGAAGCAGCTATTTTTACCCTTTGCAATGGTTTCCGTGGCGAAAGTCGCCTTTGTCACAGTTGCCAAATTGACTGGGTACGTACGAGGCTTGGCGCAGGGTGTACGTTTTTTTGTGTCACGTTTATGTCTTTTTCGATGAAATCGAAGAATTCCGGAACCGGTTTAAATTGGGTGTCGCTAGAATGGTGTCATCGCATAACGCAGCTAGTTTGTTAGTAATACTTTATTTTGCGATGTTCATGGATTGATTGGAGAGTCAATTTGGTCACGAATGGCCATATATGAGGCATTGTTGCCGACTTCACCAGATGAGCCACTTGGGTGCGGGTGCGTTTGCGGGTGCGGGTGCGGGTGCGGGTGCGGGTGCGGGTGCGGGTGCGGGTGCGGGTGCGGGTGCGGGTGCGGGTGCGGGTGCGGGTGCGGGTGCGGGTGCGGGTGCGGGTGCGGGTGCGGGTGCGAGTGCGGGTGCGGGTGCGGGTGCGGGTGCGGGTGCGGGTGCGGGTGCGGGTGCGGGTGCGGGTGCGGGTGCGGGTGCGGGTGCGGGTGCGGGTGCGCGTGAGTGTAGGGGTGTAAGAATGTCAGTGTAAGGGTGTGAGTGTAAGTGTCTGGGTGTGAATGTAAGGGTGTTGGTGTAAAGCTGTAGGTGTAAGGGTGTGGGTGTGGTTTAAGTGTGTTGGTGTGAGTGTAAAGGTGTGGGTGTAAGGGTGTGGGTGTAAGGGTGTGGGCATAAGGGAGTGGGTGTAAGAGTGCCGGTGTAAGGGTGTGGGTGTAAGGGTGTGGGTGTAAAGGTGTGGGTGTAAGGGTGTGGGTATAAGGGTGTGGGTGTAAGGGTGTGGGTGTAAGGGTGTGGGTGTAAAGGTGTGGGTGTAAGGGTGTGGGTGTAAGGGTGTGGGTTGAAGCGTGTGGGTGTAAGGGTGTGGGTATAAGGGTGTGGATGTGTGTGGGTGTAAAGCTGTGGGTGTAAGGGTGTGGGTGTAAGGGTGTGGGTGTAAGGGTGTGGGTGTAAGGGTGTGGGTGTAAGAGTGTGGGTGTAAGGGTGTGGGTGTACGGGTGTGGGTGTAAGGGTGTGGGTGTAAGGGTGTGGGTGTAAGGGTGTGGGTGTAAGGGTGTGGGTGTAAGGGTGTAGGTGCAAAGGTGTGGGTGTAAGGGTGTGGGTGTAAGGGTGTGGGTGTAAGGGTGTGGGTGTAAGGGTGTGGGTGTAAGGGTGTGGGTGTAAGGGTGTGGGTGTAAGGGTGTGGGTGTAAAGGTGTAGGTGTAAGGGTGTGGGTGTAAGGGTGTGGGTGTAAGGGCGTGGATGTAAGGGTGTGGGTGTAAGGGTGTGGGTGTAAGGGTGTGGGTGTAAGGGTGTGGGTGTAAGGGTGTGGGTGTAAGGGTGTGGGTGTAAGGGTGTGTGTGTAAGGGTGTGGGTGTAAAGGTGTAGGTGTAAGGGTGTGGGTGTCAGGGTGTGGGTGTAAGGGTGTGGGTGTAAGGGTGTGGGTGTAAGGGTGTGGGTGTAAGGGTGTGGGTGTAAGGGTGTGGGTGTAAGGGTGTGAGTGTAAGGGTGTGGGTGTAAGGGTGTGGGTGTAAGGGTGTGGGTGTAAGGGTGTGGGTGTAAGGGTGTGGGTGTAAGGGTGTGGGTGTAAGGGTGTGGGTGTAAGGGTGTGGGTGTAAGGGTGTGGTCCTTGGGGTAGGGCTAGTAACGACCTAAGAGCCAGCGTGTGACTCATTTGACTCATAACGATGTCATTAACAGCACATCGGAAGTAATTCTACCTTGTCATTTCCTTAGATATTGCCACACTAAGTACCTTGATGACCAGGTCCGTGCCAGTCGCCTTCCAACATATGAATCCTTCTTTGATGTGGGCTTATGTCCATGCAAACCTAAACCACCGTGTTATTCGGATTTCTTAATTGTGTTTCAGTTACATTGGATATAAATGTCTGTGGTTCTCTTGCTTTGTGATATCAAGTGATAATAGTGAGTCCAGCTGGTTCCACTGGTCTCGGCTTAGATGGATCAGCCCTTCAGCCGAGAAGGTAGAGGGGCTGCCTCGATATCGGGAAGTTGTGAGTTAGACTCCCACAGGAACCAAACCTGTGCCCGCCGTGACATTCAGCCCACCTCCTGTAACAGTTGGTGCGTCACGTTCGTCTAGGGGTAATTTATAACGTATAAATAAAACAATGGAACAAAATGAGGGCGAAAGATTGTATTTACATATTCTTCTTTCTTTCCTCCTCTTTCTCTCTCGTTCTCGTCACACATGGCAGCTAATATTCTTTTGTACAAGTCCGCTTCACCATTTCCGTTACCATATCTGGCACCCAGCTCTCACATCTTCTAGCAGCAAGACAGCTTGTCACCTTGGCACACAGCCGCACAATATACAAAACGTGGCACAGAGCGAGGAAAGTGACATCAAAGGGGAATACAAACGCATGTGCTTTTACATTGAGACTCAGATTCTCTCTGCTCATTGGCTTGAACTCAACGAGAAGCACACAACCATGAGGACAATACACGCTCTCCACCACAGATGCCTACGCATTGCATCAAAGCTCACCTGTCAATCTTGTGACATCATTGGGGAATTTCTAAATAGCGCTCAGATGCAATGCTCCCGGAAATAAACCCGCCGGACCTCACTTTTGCTACTTTGACGAACGCGTTTATAGTGATATAGTGGAATAAACTGTTAACTCCCATCAAGACAAATTGTTATTTGTTTATCTTCACTAAACAAAGTTTCGTGGCACGAACACTTTAATCAAGCTACATAGGAAGAGTGAACCACGACTCAAGTCCCCTATGTAGCCTATGTCCGCGACCGACCGCCATATAGAGCGCATTCAACTTGAGACCGAACGATTGCAGCTGAACAAATTAACAGCACTTTCAAAGCCGCACAATTATGTCTAGATCTACCAAGCCAAAAGGCACGCATTTCAGTTTTTTCTCCTGCGACCTCCTGGTTACCTGGGCCCGTAAGTTCGATAGGGCAAATTGCGGGCAAAACGGGGGCGGGGAATTGTGCCTTGCCTCAGGGCAAGGCCAAGGCGGGGCGTTTTCCGAAAAAAGGCCCCGATCCGTAAGTTCGAACGCATTTCGCTTTTGGCCCCGAAAACCATTTCCCGGGGGCGAGTTTCTACCGCGAGATTTTACCGAGATGACTATTTCCTGCAACACATGAGCGGAAGTGCAGACAGTAAACAAGGATGTTGCCCGACGAGTGAAGGCAGAATGTTGCTAAAAGGCGTCAATGACAATAAACCCATGTATATCGGGCCCTTTTAAGGCTGCTCAATAACGAAGGGCAAACGCCAAGAGGCATGGCATGGACTTACATTACAAGCTTGATTAGCAGGTAAGTTATGTGCTTGCGCGCAAATTTGCCGTGACGGTGTTTACATCTCGGGGGGGTGGGAGCGAGGCCAGTGTCAGCACCGGAGCCTCAATGCCAATGGCAGGTGGGTGGTGTGTGGGAACAATGGTACATGGCAACACTACAAACCTTTTTTATATGACAGATTTGACTCATGTTTTACTTGCAGTCGCCACCTACCATTCAGGCCACTGTAATCACAAGCGTTCACCTCTGTTGATCATAATTAGTACTATGTCTATCACATATCACACACCAACCCCCCCCCCCCCATGCCCTTGGGGCTGGTGCATGATGGATATTGTATTAACATTATACATAGGGGGCTGGTGTATGTTGGATATATACTAGGCCTAATTGTGATTGACAGAGGTAAGTGAGCACTTGTGGCTGTGGTGTAGTGTCACTGACAATGTCCAACCCATATATAATATGAGTGGATGCTAAATGTATTATAATTGCAGTTAGTTCTGTGTGAAATTTTCTAGGTTAGACTTTATTTTTTGAATTGATCAACTCAATTGGGGCTATACATTCTTGACATAATAGATATGTAATGGATCTAATATTAAAGTATACATTTGTTAATAATCCAGAATAATGATATGGTATACATAGGCTTATAGCAGGTGAACCAGTAATTAGTTACTTGACTTGGAAAAATGCACTTTCATTATTTTATTCATATAAATTTAAGATATTACCTGACATGTCTTCATGACTATTTTATAACATTCTAAGTGATCTTCAAATCAGTTTTACCGTGTTGCCTTAGTGCGCAATCCCTGTTACATGCAAGTCACTGGTCTGATTACTATATATGACAGTTATATGTCTCTTTTGTATTGGATCAGTTACAATTACATGTTTATATATCCTGTGGCCATGTGAGTTTTGATTGAAATTCATTACTTAATGAAGCGACTTTTTGTGAATTCTATCCTGAGTATGCAATGGATCATTCTGACAATGCTATTTAATAGTAATATTTGTAATATTATTTCCTCAAACTTTCTTTTACATTAGCACTGTACTAATAGTATGGTATAAACAGTTAATGAGTTCTAAATTAAATCATGTGCATAGACAGAAAATATTTGATTGGTCTCCACAATATGAACTTGCAAAATATATGATATGTGGCACATTTCTATGATTTAAGCATGTTATGACAGCTTATGTAGTACTTTAACATGCCAGCAAAGAAAATAAAGCATAAACCTCCCACACATATTAATTGTTGATTAATATATGAAGCTTTAATTATTTCAGAGAATGTGATAAATGGTCTGCAGTGTCACTCAACTGAACCTTGGTGAATGATACCAGCAAGTTCACACAGATACTGGACTTTGCGTTTATTAATTCTGCTATTGTCATAGGTAAGGTCTTTTGGGGCTTGGCTGATAACGGTGAATTATTTGTTGATCTCAACTGAGGTAATATTTATTAACTCCAATAATGATTATTAATCACACATCCTCAAGTTTTCTAACACAGCTGGTAAGTGGGCTTGCTGTTAGTGCTATAATGCATTAATTACATATCTGTAGTTACTCTTCAAACCAATCATCTATTATTGGGAAAAAAGCTGGACGACATAGATCTTAACGCAGAAAATGATTTGTAAATCAGTTTTATTTCGCACGTGTATGCAGTTGCATCAACTACACGAATGCCGGACCAGCAGTTTAAGCGCAAGACTAGGCACGTCGTGGCAGATACCCAACTGCAATTGTACCGACAGATGACGGCCCCTTATGCTGCGCAGCAGAGACTGGCCGATACCAAAACCCTCTATGTGGAAGCTACACTTCACAGATTAGAATCTGGTGACCCTTAGCTGTCGTGCTCGGCTAGCGACGCCATTGTGCTGTACTTGAATGAAGTTGAATAAACGATAGATTATAAGATGCGTTCGTCTTATCATTCATAGTTCAGGCGGGTAGTGGGGGGGGGGGGGGGGACATAAGTCATACGTCATGTATACGTGGCCAAACTCGAAGTGTTGGTTCGCAACTTTACCTCGGCTTGCTGTCCTCTTCGCCTCGCATTCCAGTTTATTGACCTATATATGTCATCAACAACGAGTAGCAAAAATGTATTTTGATGTCTCATAAGGATTTCAAGTAGTAACAGTAAAAACATTCGAGGAAGTTAAACAGACAATAATAAAGCAATTAACTATGTCCATATTTTTCTCAGTTATTGTGGCTAAAGCCGTCACATTTGCAAAGTATCTTACAATTAGGGACTACTGACCAATGGTTGTTTTGTAAACAAACTTTGGCTCCGTAGTTAGTTTTAAAAAAAAATTGCTCTATTTCCTAAGAAACACATAATGCCCGAGTAAAAAAGTTTAACCTCCCCATGGCCCAAAACATAAATGCACCCCTTGTCGCACCCCAAGAAAATGTGTTTGCCTCTACCGAAAAACCATAGCCCCCGCACCCGGGATATCGTCCCTTTTGTCTTCCATTTCTAGGGCCATTATGGCATTGACGATCACTACAGTTCTGTAACGGAAACATTTTGCGAATATAATATTAATATGAAACAACAGCTTTGTGAGGATGTGAGTGCAATCAATTGCACCAGTTGTACCCGGAAAGCCTTGATAATACCATGGTACAATAAGTTAGCACCATACATAACGACAACAAACATATAGCGTTAGACAACTAGAAGATAATCAAGAACAAGTAACACAATTTCAGTGTATGAACAATGGATATCCACAAATGACACATTACGTGAGTAGGCCTAGGCTATATATATATAATCCGTCATATACAAAAAGTGGTAACACGTTTTTTCTTCAGTCCAAATTTATAATTTATGCAGATAACGCGATATAATTACCCGTACTTTCATAAAAACTCTTGCGTAGCTCTTCATTAGTACTTGGAAATGAAATCAAATCGTCTAAGTTGTCTGCAAGAACACTCGTCAATGCGTGCAGACCTTGCCCCGCTTTCAGCCCCCGATCAGGGCCGGCTCAGAAGCTGTCCTTCATTTGGGGCAAAGTAGAGGCAAATTCGGGGCTAATTTCAGGGGGAGTTTTTCGAACTTACCGATTAGGGCGAAAAGTTGGGGGCGAGGCCAAATAGAGGCAAAAGGTCACACGGGGGCAAGATTTTTTGCCCTCGCGGTTTCGAACTTACGGGCCAAGGAATGTCTAAGTTAGCGTGTTTAGAAGCAGCACATGAATGCACAAGTAGCTATTAGTCTGGTAATTAACCTGGGTAACACCCGAGGCGCTGTTTTCGCTAGTTGTCACGTGATCAGTTTCCGAGCAGCGACAGACCGGAAGTAGCGGTCGTTGACGCTAGTGTTTGGTTATGTCATGCCTTGCATGCGGATAAGTTTCTTTTTTTTATCTCTCAACTGGGTCCGTGAACATCAAATCAAAAATGAATCGAAAATGTCGTGCTAATTGGCAAGAGCTAAAATGTTTCTTATTTAGAGGGTTTCGATGTGACATATTTAATAGACGTGTGAATGGTTAACGTTAACGAATAAAGAATCTGCCTTAACATATGAAATCGTCCATTTAGACGAGAGGAATCACAAGGCGATAGGCCCCTCTCCCATCCCTTCCCCTCCCATATGGCGGGTTCACAGAAAGGAGGATTACTGGAAGAGGTGTATCAGTAATTAAGAAACTAATCTCTGTCTTTTATGATCTGCACCATGGGTTCCATATGCTCTCTGAGTGATCGAGTGATGCATCTTGGAGCAGCATAACGCACCGGACAAGTACGCGGACCCTGCAAGCATAACGAAATACCGCATTAAAAAATTCTACATTTTTGTTCAGTTTGTTCTGCTTTCACTGAAGAAATACTATATATCAATGAGGTGGCACATGTTGTATATAAGTCCAGAGTTTAAAAAAGTTAAACAGAGAAGAGCATGTGACTTTTCCTCTCATATCGCAGTGGTGGTCGAGACGAAATGCTTCAGCCTATTTAGTATCAATGATAATAATTTCAAAGAATATTTTGAAACGTGCATTCCTGAGTTTCACGATTTTTCGAAAAAAAATATAACACAAGTAGACTAGTCAATCATAAAAATCGTAAAAAATCATGAAAATAGCCTAGTTGCCAGTTGGGCTGAGAAATGAAAGAACCTAATTATAACCCAGATATGAAGCTCCTACAAAAGCCTCCTACATGCGACCGCCCGCACGACCCCACCCTCCCTGTCGACCTCCCATCCTCTCCCCTACGCCATATTCTTTCATCACTACTCCCTTTTTCTGTCTCCGCATCCCCGCTCCTCCCCCCCCCCCCGCTGTTTCCCAGCACCCTGTGTCACCAATATAGCCTTGTGGGCTAATACAATGATTGTATCCAGCCTTGTACGGCAGGTAATCCTTGCCTCCGAACAGCTCCGAGTGGCTGTTTCCTCTCATCAACTATTAGCCTCTCTCACATGTCTCGGCCCCTTGCCCGCATACGCCACTCAGCGGGGAGACCTTGAACTTGCAGCCATGTCGACCTTGACCTTGGCAATTTTATACTTCAACGAGCTCGACTGCCCGTATGAAAACGAGGAGGTGCGTGTGACAAACGATGAGGACGTGAACCACACGACGAGGAATCCCCGGCAGCTGTGAGGATCACGCCCGACTATGGTCCAGAAAAACCTCTTGTGTCTCAGTTTTGTTGTGATAGTGTGATGATGATGTGTTATGTATTGGTTGGTTGGTTATTCAGGACGCTTTCTTAACCTCTTTTGGTCATATCGCGTCAATGGGAGAAGGAAGGGAGAGTGAAGCCATGTTCCCGGGGGTAACCGACTCTTTACGAAGAAAGACATGGAATCTTTATCCTGTGACCACACAGACATGGCCACAGCAGGGTTCGAACCATCGATCCACGTGCCGTTAGGCTCTCAGGTGGCCAGAGCACTCAATGCGAGCGCTGTAGCCCACTGAGCTATCGCGCCTCCCCCTATGATGCATTGGTTTTGCGCACATATTACAATTAAGTTAAGGATAATTCCAATGTAACGGTGCATTCTTGGAAAATATTTGCATGTTAAACGGCTTTTCTCTGACTTGTACATTGTACATTTCGAGGCAATAAAGTTGTATCTATTGTTATAACAATTGCCCATGTTGCATAACTTGTCTCACTGACTCAATATATCCTCTCGTTGCAAACTTGCTGATCGGATTAATCTATCACACGATTTCTCTCATCCATAAGTTAATTCTTTATGTTCCACTGTTGATTCCTCTAAATATACCTCGAAATACATACTTCTGACTTACACCTCCAGGACAAGCTTATTCCCAAATACTACCTTCCTGATAATATATATATAGACCTTCATATAAAAGAAAATAGCACAGACTCGCGGCGCCTTTCAGGCTGTGATATAAGACCTTTTCATAAATCTTCATAAATTTTCTAAATCCCGAACTTGCCTCTCTTGCGTTCCTAACCTGGGGGATGTTTACGACCCAATCTCACCCATGCCCCCTGCCGAGTAACCGTTCTACTTCTTTTTAAGTCCGCTAGTTATCCTATCAAAACTCGCTCCACATTACAGAACTAACTTTTGTACTCACCGCCCCTGATTAAGGACAAAACCAAATCAAACAAACCAATCAAAAGCAATCAACCCAAACAGCAGGCTATCAGGACAGCCAGCAATCTATTAGCCGATTAACCAGCTTGATGAAGCCAGCTAGTTAATCGGTTAATATGCATTGTTTCACATTTCAAGTAATTTGAATCCATGAGATACATCCCATTGTCAAGGCGGTCGAGTACCCATCAGAGGGAGGCGGGGGGTGGGAGGGTCGGAAGAGCACCAGCGATCATCGGCGGGCTTCCCGAGAGTTCATATCGATAACAACATTAAAGCCAACGAGAATACGCCCCGAGACAAGTCACGTGCGACCGACTTTCAACGCACATAGTCCAGCCATGGCTGTAATATTTGATCGCAATTACCCCTCAAGGAGGTCTGCCATGTGATTTATTCGACCACTAGTCGCCTCTGTCTAGACGGTGGTACATAAGGCAATAACGTCGACATCTGTGTCAGTGCGCAGTGTCGTCAGACCCGCTGGCAGCACCGGTCTGACATGGTAATTGTCCACGTGACCAAGTTGGGAGGCGGTGTATCCGTAACTGGGTTTGTTATCTTGGAGCCGTTCATCATAAAAAAAGAAGCTCGCTTATTCGTTTCTTTTCAACATTCAGGCACGTTACAGCTGGAAGTGACCCATTTTTCTTGGCTGCTCCATACTTTATTTATGTAAAGTGCATGTTGATGGCTTTTATTTCCGCCGGCAAATGTGTGCTAATGGACGCCGCACCTCGACATGGGGAAATTCGTTTGATTGGCTGCACTGACGGTCTTTGATACATAGATCATCAGGCCGCCTGATTTTTTTAAAAATCTGTACCCGCCAGGAGAAATAAAAACATGTCTTATGTTCCGCTTGCTCCTTGTTTGGATGCGGCGTAACGAGGAATGGTTGTCGGGCGTTGTGAGGCTGACGCGGCGCTGCATGCAATGGCTGGCGGGCGTCGCGACGTGGACGCGGCTCTGGTTGCTATGGCTGGCGGGCGTCGCGAGGCTGACGCGGCTCTGGTTGCTATGGCTGGCGGGCGTTGTAAGGTTGACGCGGCGCTGCATGCCTTGGCTGGCGGGCGTTGTGAGGTTGACGCGGCGCTGCGTGCCATGGCTGGCGGGCGTTTTGAGGTTAACGCGGCGCTGCATGCCATGGCTGGCGGGCGTTGTGAGGTTGACGCGGCGCTGCGTGCCATGGCTGGCGGGCGTTGTGAGGTTGACGCGGCGCTGCGTGCCATGGCTGGCGGGCGTGATAACATCAGGTGGTCTCACCCAGTACAACGAGGTCCATCAGCATGTCACTTGATCATATCTAATCCGGGTTATAGCCAACATCCACGAGAAGGAAGGGAGTCGGCGACAGTAATTAGAATGAATGCAGGGGGTAATCCCCTGACCTTTCACCAGCCGTAATCCTACACCTATTTATGGACAGACACAAGAAGATTTACGGGGTAGGGGAGCCAATGAGAGGTGAGGCTTTGTTTCCGTGGCCGTGGGGCAGCAAGGGGAGGCCGCCTATACGAGACAGGTCTGCCCGGATCTGAGGTTTAAGCGGGTCAGCGGTGATTACATAGGATCGAGTTTGAGTGGGCGATGATAGGGGCAACACAGCGGCACCGTAGACGGCGTGGTGCGCCACAGGATTCAAGCGCTGCTGTTCTATTCTTATCCCCAGGAAGAAGAGGGTTTACAGTAGCCGACATTAACGCCCTCGCGTTATTCCAGAGGCGATCAAAGACGCCATATGAACTGATACCTTTAGCTGTGCTTCCTTTTTCGCTGAATGTATGTCATCAGGTAATTGGGCTGCAACGCGGCCAAGGAAGACGAGCCCGGAGGCGATGGCAAACCCACAGAGGCTGGCTTGCAGGGTGGGGCTCGACCTCTGATTTAGAAAGTAACTAATATTATGACAAATAATATGACAAATATTGCCCCCCCCCCTCCTAAAAAGAAAAGGATAGAGAAAGTTGCATATAGAACGAGGAATGATTTCGATGTGTAACACAAGAGGGATCACCATCTAGACACCGTATAGGTTGCCTCTTTGAGGTGTTGACGCATGCGATGGCGGATGAATTTTATTGTTGAACTATCAGGCATGTCACGCTGTTTTTAATGGAGGACGTTCGTTTCTGTTTACGTTTTAATGCCAAGTTCCATATGCCGAGTGGTGTAATATGTCGTCCTCTACTGGCCGAGTCACTAAGAGCACGCATGCGTAGAGGGCAGACTTACGTGTGGTGTAAGGGTGGGGTGGTCACACCATACCACAAGCCAAGTGTCCCTTGCGGTTTTTGCCGCTTTCGGGACCAACACGAAAAGTCTGACAATGATCCTCTATAGACATGGGTGCAATTATATATATATATATGTGTATATATATTTCGAGTCGTTTTAGAAGTCAAGCAGCGGTTCAAGTGTTTCTACTTTGGAGACTAATTAAAGAATGTGTCTCATTTACTCATTACGAAGCCAAATCTGCCAAAGAATTAAAACAACGCTGCTAACCTCGGACGTGTTCATGTGTCTATGTAATTCGTGCACATTATGCAAAATAGCTAATGGCTAAGATTTTATCAGATGCAAAGGTTGTTATATTTTCATTATCATATATACATATATCTTATCAGCTGATGTCATTTAACCATTGTCGGTCATTAGCACGTGTGCTTATGTTTATTGTTGACTTTTACATATCGACGTTAAATAAAACTTTATCTTATCGTATCTCATGTATATCTGAGTGGAATTCGCAGACTAGTTCCTGAAGTCCAGAACGAAGACTAAATATGATACATGCCGGCTTACTGACTTGCCTCAATGTTATAGACATATGTAGGTAGGGTTTCGAGCTAATCTCTGACTCACCCATCGCTCATGGTAGGAAAACAATATTAGCACACAGACTATTGTTGACGCAAAATTGTATGTCTACGGAACCACAAGTAGCCAGACCGTATTTCAGACGCCATCGTGCGAGAAGCTTGGTACCGGTGCTGGACGTCTTGAAAGGATTCACCGGGTGGGAATGACAATAGGGCAAGTCAGCTCTCGCGTGTTCTACTTCCGGCCTGGCAGTTTGGAGACAAACAAGCGAACACGTTTTTTGTTCAGGGCGCAGTTTGACTCGCCCCCTGCGTAACAATGAATACCGAGCGCCGAGGGCTATCATACTAGTTACCGGCACGACGAACAAGGGTTGGGTCGCGATATCATGGTAGAAAACTATTTAAACTTTTAATTTCCACAATACTGGCCACGCTCAATAAATTTGGCGCACAACAGCTGGATGGCACCTTATTCCATCTGGAGTGATCGGTCCTCTATGCCACTGCCTCTCACCACCATTGTCACGTTATTGTGGCAAAGGTGACCCCCCGCAAACATCCAGACTACCGAGGAAAGCTCAGCTGGATATTGGTGCCTTATGGCGTATGCTAATTCATAAATGTCTTGATCACAAGTGATGGTAGCGAGTTCCATGCCAATTCCGTGGGCGGCATCACCAGAGTTGTCCTGGCCGTGTTTACATCACCAAAGTTATCATGGACGTGTTTACTTTACCAAAGTTGTCATGGCCGTGTTTACAACACCAAAGTTGTCGTGGCCATGCTTACATCATCGTGGTTGGTTGGAGATGACGGAATCAGTGGCAGATAACCAATCTGGTTTGCTGTGGACTGTTTCGAATTGTTTGCACAGAAGGCTCTGAACCCGGGCGTTACAATTTAATCATCCATTGGTCTGGAATCCGTGTTGTCTGGAGTATTCGACACAGCTCCCACATATGAACTAGATGATGCCCTGATTTGTTCGCCGTCAGTTATGATTCCTTCTATTGCCGGTATGCCCGAGAGATACCTTGCTGCCTTCCTGTCGCCTGGCGTCAAACGTCACGTCTTGATGTTAGTATGTTGTACTTCATCTATAGTTGTTCTTCTCGACATGGTTGTCGTATCTTGCCGCGGAAATCCATTCGCAATTGAAGTGGCTGTTGTGTAGCAGCATTGCCTTCGTCCATACATTGTAAAAAGAGACTCATGTTGTGTAGCAGCATTGCCTTCGTCCATACATTGTAAAAAGAGACTCATGTTGTGTAGCAGCATTGCCTTCGTCCATACATTGTAAAAAGAGACTCATGTTGTGTAGCAGCATTGCCTTCGTCCATACATTGTAAAAAGAGACTCATGTTGTGTAGCAGCATTGCCTTCGTCCATACATTGTAAAAAGAGACTCATGTTGTGTAGCAGCATTGCCTTCGTCCATACATTGTAAAAAGAGACTCATGTTGTGTAGCAGCATTGCCTTCGTCCATACATTCCAAAGGAGACTCATGTTGTGTAGCAATTTTGCCTTCGTCCATACATTGCAAAAGGAGACTCATGTTATATAGCAGCATTGCCTTCGTCCATACAGTCCAAAGGAGTCTCATGTTGTGTAGCAGCATTGCCTTCATCCATACATTGCAAAAGAGACTCATGTTGTGTAGCAGCATTGCCTTCGTCCATACATTGTCAAAGGAGACACGTTATGTAGCAGCATTGCCTTCGTCTATACATTCAAAAGGAGACTCATGTTGTGTACCAGCATTGCCTTCGTCCATACATTCCAAAGGTGACTCATGTTGTATCATATGTGGACTATCTCAATGTGGACCAAATGTGGACCGTTTGAATGTGGACTATGCGTGAATCAACTGAATGCGGACCATCTGAATGTGGTCTATATGTGGACCATCTGAATGTGGTCTATATGTGGACCATCTGAATGTGGACTATGTGTGGACCTTGTGTAGACTTCCTGTATGTAGACCATATGTAAACCGTCAGTAAACCTTATGGTATTTAGGGAGGGTGGTAGCAATTTTTGAGGATGTTTGTGGCCATTATTTTGGTGTGGACCGTCCGTTCCTCCCACCCGCTCCACCCGGCGGTCATCAGTTGACCGAGCGACAGTAATCTGCCCGCATTGCGCGGACACTTGCTTTGGGTGTCTTCTGGTTAAAACTCTACACAAAACTGTCAGTGCTACGGACACCGATCGACGGATTCCGATGTGGCTGTTGGAAAAAAAAGAAACACTTCATTGATCAATTGTGGAGATATGGGGATCAAATATGGAAGCCTGAGTGAAGAATAATTGAGTCGCGGATGTCCGCCATGTTGGAGTGTGACGTGGTAATATAGCGCTCGCCGCGGGGCCGGTGCCGGTGTCCTGGAACCTACCAGAGTCGCCTAATCACCACTTCAACCCGGCATATCTGGGCTGAAAAATACCCATCAGATTGTCGGGTGCACATGGCAGATTTACTGCACTGGCGTTCTTGTGTGCGACTTTGTGCAAATTTCTTGTTATGTGTCCGTAACAGCTAGCGTATTGCGAGACTGGCGAGTGCTAGATGGATGATCAGATCATATCAAGAGTAATTACGCTAAACAGAAAGCTTGTATTCTTCGTCCTTTGCTCTTTGTTATTTATTTAAATAAACTACTGCAAAATGTACACTGAAAACCAATTTAGAAGTGGCGAATAAATTGGTTTTAATCAAATGTGTTTATTCCTATGCACGCGGATGATTAAACTGGTGTGGTACATATGTTAGAAAGATGGCAACAACATACACGTAACAATATTTTGTGCAAGTACTTTTATGACTTAACCATTGCAAGTTATCTATTGTGTCAAGTCGCGTGCATTGGTCTATGGCAACTAAAATACAAAGTGCGTAGCCACAAAAGGTCAGGAAAAGTCCAGCTCTCAGGAACTTTTAATTTTATTCAGGATCACTTTTAGAAATATAGGAATGCAATATTGGCATTAGAAATATGCAATAGAAAATTGAATGGAATGCAATATTTGCATTAGAAAGTGAAATGAAAAATTCTAAAAATTAGAAATAATATATTTTTTGTTTTCAAATAAAAAAAATTAAATTAATTGTTTAATAAAATTAACTAATTTAAATTAATTAAAAAATATTTTAAATTAATTAAAATTAATTTTAAATTAATTAATTTTTTTGAATGGAATGCAATATTTTCATTAGAAATATGCAATAGAAATATGCAATGTGATGTCTGAAAACGTCAAGACATAGCTCGTGCGCTGTACGCATGAGACCGGCAGTCTCTCAGTCCCCAAGGGTTACCACACAGCCTCCTGTGGTTGCGGTCCATATAATTATATACATGTATATATATAGAACTCCATCCCGGTAGCCGTCAAGGGAAAGTGACTACTGAGGGGGGTAACCGGTGGTAACGGTGAGCTCGACCTTAGAGAACTACGCAGCTGACAGGTTGCAGGCACCTTCCATTAACCCGTTAGTGACCCGCCCTCCCAAGTTCCCCAGAGCCTAACGACCATTGTACTATTCCCCAGTATTTATCCCTGTCCGGCCTCTTGTAATGGGTTCTGATTGTACTGGTTTGATGGCTGCCTCGCTATTTATGACAACCATTATAGCGGTTGGGTTTTGGGTCAACAGTTTTCTCGCACAATGCAGCGCAGATGAAGCAGCTATTTTTACCCTTTTCAATGGTTTCCGTGGCGAAAGTCGCCTCTGTCACGGTTGCCAAATTGACTGGGTACGTACGAGGCTTGGCGCAGGGTGTACGTCTTTTTTGTTACGTTTATGTCTTTTTCGATGAAATCGAAGAATTCCGGAACCGGTTTAAATTGGGTGTCGCTAGAATGGTGTCATCGCATAACGCAGCTAGTTTGTTAGTAATACTTTATTTTGCGACGTCGCGGAAGGAGTTGTTCATGGATTGATTGGAGAGTCAATTTGGTCACGAATGGCCATATATGAGGCATTGTTGCCGACTTCACAAGATGAGCCACTTGGGTGCGGGTGTGGGTGTGGGTGTGGGTGTGGGTGTGGGTGTGGGTGTGGGTGTGGGTGTGGGTGTGGGTGTGGGTGTGGGTGGGGGTGTGGGTTTAAGGGTGTGGGTGTAAGGGTGTGGGTGTAAGGGTGTGGGTGTAATGGTGTGGGTGTAAGGGTGTGTGTGTAAGGGTGTGGGTGTAAGGGTGTGGGTGTAAGGGTGTGGGTGTAAGGGTGTGGGTGTAAGAGTGTGGGTATAAGGGTGTGGGTGTAAGGGTGTGGGTGTAAGGGTGTGGGTGTAAAGGTGTGGGTGTAAAGGTGTGGGTGTAAGGGTGTGGGTGTGGGAGTAACGGTGTAGGTGTGGGTATAAGGGTGTGGGTGTAAGGGTGTGGGTGTAAGGGCGTAGGTGTAAGGGGGTGGGTGTAAGGGCGTGGGTGTAAAGTTGTGGGTGTAAGGGGGTGGGTGTAAGTGTGTGGCTGTAAGGATGTGGGTGTAAGAGTGTGGGTGTAAAGGTGTTGGTGCAAGGGTGTGGGTGTAAGGGTGGGGGTGTAAGGGTGTGGGTGTAAGGGTGTGGGTGTAAGTGTGTGGGTGTAAGGGTGTGGGTGTAAGGGTGTGGGTGTAAGGGTGTGGGTGTAAGGGTGTGGGTGTGGGAGTAACGGTGTAGGTGTGGGTGTAATGGTGTGGGTGTAAGGGTGTGGGTGTAAGGGCGTGGGTGTAAGGGTGTGGGTGTAAAGGCGTGGGTGTAAAGGTGTGCGTGTAAGGGTGTGGGTGTAAGTGTGTGGGTGTAGGGATGTGGGTGTAAGGGTGTGGGTGTAAGGGTGTGGGTGTAAGAGTGTGGGTGTAAAGGTGTTGGTGCAAGGGTGTGGGTGTAAGGGTGTGGGTGTAAGGGTGTGGGTGTTAAGGTGTAGGTGTAAGGGTGTGGGTGTAAGAGTGTGGGTGTAAAGGTGTGGGTGTAAGGGTGTGGGTGTGGGAGTAACGGTGTAGGTGTGGGTGTAAGGGCGTGGTGTAAGGGTGTTGGTGCAAGGGTGTGGGTGTAAGGGTGTGGGTGTAAGGGTGTTGGTGTAAAGGTGTGGGTTTAAGGGTGTGGGTGTAAATGTGAGTGTAAGAATGTGGGTGTAAGGGTGTGGGTGAAATGGTGTGGGTGTAGAGGTGTGGGTGTAAGGGTGTGGGTGTAAGGGTGTGGGTGTAGGGGTGTGTGTGTAGAGGTGTGAGTGTAAGGGTGTGGGTGTAAGGGTGTGGGTGTAAATGTGAGTGTAAGACTGTGGGTGTAAGGGTGTGGGTGTAAGGGTGTGGGTGTAGAGGTGTGGGTGTAAGGGTGTGGGTGTAAGGGTGTGGGTGTAAGGGTGTGGGTGTAAGGGTGTGGGTGTAAGGGTGTGGGTGTAAGGGTGTGGGTGTAAGGGTGTGAGTGTAAGGGTGTGGGTGTAAGGGTGTGGGTGTAAGGGTGCAGGTGTAAGGGTGTGGGTGTAAGGGTGTGGGTGTAAGGGTGTGGGTGTAAAGGTGTGGGTGTAGGAGTGTGGGTGTAAGGGTGTGGGTGTAAGAATGTGGGTGTAAGGGTGTGGGTGTAGAGGTTTGGGTGTAAGGGTGTGGGTGTAAGGGTGTGGGTGTAGAGGTTTGGGTATAAGGGTGTGGGTGTAAGGGTGTGGGTGTAAATGTGAGTGTAAGAATGTGGGTGTAAGGGTGTGGGTGTAAGGGTGTGGGTGTAAGGGTGTGGGTGTAGGGGTGTGGGTGTAAGGGTGTGGGTGTAAGGGTGTGGGTGTAACGGTGTGGGGGTAAGGGTGTGGGTGTAAGGGTGTGGGTGTAAGGGTGTGGGTGTAAGGGTGTGAGTGTAAGGGTGTGGGTGTAAGGGTGTGGGTGTAAGAGTCTGGGTGTAAGGGTGTGGGTGTAAGGGTGTGGGTGTAAGAGTCTGGGTGTAAGGGTGTGGGTGTAAGGGTGTGGGTGTAAGGGTGTGGGTGTAAGAGTGTGGGTGTAAGGGTGCAGGTGTAATGGTGTGGGTGTAAGAGTGTGGGTATAAGGGTGTGGGTGTAAGGGTGTGGGTGTAAGGGTGTGGGTGTAAAGGTGTGGGTGTAAAGGTGTGGGTGTGGGAGTAACGGTGTGGGTGTGGGAGTAACGGTGTAGGTGTGGGTATAAGGGTGTGGGTGTAAGGGCGTAGGTGTAAGGGTGTGGGTGTAAGGGCGTGGGTGTAAAGTTGTGGGTGTAAGGGGGTGGGTGTAAGTGTGTGGCTGTAAGGATGTGGGTGTAAGAGTGTGGGTGTAAAGGTGTTGGTGCAAGGGCGTGGGTGTAAGGGTGGGGGTGTAAGGGTGTGGGTGTAAGGGTGTGGGTGTAAGTGTGTGGGTGTAAGGGTGTGGGTGTAAGGGTGTGGGTGTAAAGGTGTTAGTGTAAGGGTGTGGGTGTGGGAGTAACGGTGTAGGTGTGGGTGTAATGGTGTGGGTGTAAGGGTGTGGGTGTAAGGGCGTGGGTGTAAGGGTGTGGGTGTAAAGGCGTGGGTGTAAAGGTGTGCGTGTAAGGGTGTGGGTGTAAGTGTGTGGGTGTAGGGATGTTGGTGTAAGGGTGTGGGTGTAAGGGTGTGGGTGTAAGAGTGTGGGTGTAAAGGTGTTGGTGCAAGGGTGTGGGTGTAAGGGTGTGGGTGTAAGGGTGTGGGTGTTAAGGTGTAGGTGTAAGGGTGTGGGTGTAAGAGTGTGGGTGTAAAGGTGTGGGTGTAAGGGTGTGGGTGTGGGAGTAACGGTGTAGGTGTGGGTGTAAGGGCGTGGTGTAAAGGTGTTGGTGCAAGGGTGTGGGTGTAAGGGTGTGGGTGTAAGGGTGTTGGTGTAAAGGTGTGGGTTTAAGGGTGTGGGTGTAAATGTGAGTGTAAGAATGTGGGTGTAAGGGTGTGGGTGAAATGGTGTGGGTGTAGAGGTGTGGGTGTAAGGGTGTGGGTGTAAGGGTGTGGGTGTAGGGGTGTGTGTGTAGAGGTGTGAGTGTAAGGGTGTGGGTGTAAGGGTGTGGGTGTAAATGTGAGTGTAAGACTGTGGGTGTAAGGGTGTGGGTGTAAGGGTGTGGGTGTAGAGGTGTGGGTGTAAGGGTGTGGGTGTAAGGGTGTGGGTGTAAGGGTGTGGGTGTAAGGGTGTGGGTGTAAGGGTGTGGGTGTAAGGGTGTGAGTGTAAGGGTGTGGGTGTAAGGGTGTGGGTGTAAGGGTGCAGGTGTAAGGGTGTGGGTGTAAGGGTGTGGGTGTAAGGGTGTGGGTGTAAAGGTGTGGGTGTAAGGGTGTGGGTGTAAGAATGTGGGTGTAAGGGTGTGGGTGTAGAGGTTTGGGTGTAAGGGTGTGGGTGTAAGGGTGTGGGTGTAGAGGTTTGGGTATAAGGGTGTGGGTGTAAGGGTGTGGGTGTAAATGTGAGTGTAAGAATGTGGGTGTAAGGGTGTGGGTGTAAGGGTGTGGGTGTAGGAGTGTGGGTGTAAGGGTGTGGGTGTAAGGGTGTGGGTGTGAGGGTGTGGGAGTAAGGGTGTGGGTGTAAGGGTGTGGGTGTAAGGGTGTGGGTGTAAGGGTGTGAGTGTAAGGGTGTGGGTGTAAGGGTGTGGGTGTAAGAGTCTGGGTGTAAGGGTGTGGGTGTAAGGGTGTGGGTGTAAGGGTGTGGGTGTAAGAGTGTGGGTGTAAGGGTGCAGGTGTAAGGGTGTGGGTGTAAGGGTGTGGGTGTAAGGGTGTGGGTGTAAAGGTGTGGGTGTAGGAGTGTGGGTGTTAGGGTGTGGGTGTAAGAATGTGGGTGTAAGGGTGTTTGTGTAAGGGTGTGGGTGTATGGGTGTGGATGTAAGGGTGTGGGTGTAAAGGTGTGGGTGTAGGAGTGTGGGTGTTAGGGTGTGGGTGTAAGAATGTGGGTGTAAGGGTGTTTGTGTAAGGGTGTGGGTGTATGGGTGTGGATGTAAGGGTGTGGGTGTAAGGGTGTGGTGCTTGGGGTAGGGCTATTATCGACCGAAGGACCAGCGTTTGACTCATAACGATGTCATTAACAGCACATCGGAAGTAATTCTACCTTGTCACTTCCTCAATTACCACGCTAAGTACCTTGATGACCATGCCCGTGCCAGTCGCCTTCCAATATATGGATCCTTCTTTGATGTAGGCTTATATCGATGCAAACCTAAACCACCGTGTGATTTGGATTTCTTAATTGTGTTTCAGTTACATTGGATATAATTGTCTGCGGTTGTCTTGCTTTGTGATATCAAGTGATAACAGTGAGTCCAGCTAGTTCTACTGGTCTCGGCTTAGAGGGATCAGCCCTTTAGCCGAGAAGGTAGAGAGGCGGCCTCGATATCGGGAAGTTGTGAGTTCGACTCCCACGGGGACAAAACCTGCGCCCGGCGTGGCATTCAGTTCACCTCCTTGAACAGTTAGTGCCACGCCAACATTGAGCCTCAGATTATCTCTGCTCATTGGCTTGAACTCAACCATGAGGACAATACACGCCCTCGACAACAGATGCGTACGCATTGCATCAAAGCTCACCTGTCAATCTTGTGACATCATTGGGGAATATCTAAATAACCCGGACCTCACTTTTGCTACTTTGACGAACGCGTTTATAGTGATATAGTGGAATAAACTGTTAACTCCCCATCAAAACAAATTGTTATTTGTTTATCTTCCCTATACAAAGCTTACTCTGAGCTAAAAAAAATCGTACACGAACACTTTAATGAAGCTATATAGGAAAGGTGAACCATGACTCAAGTCCCCTATATGACCGACCGCCATATAGAGCGCTTTCAACGTGAGACCGAACGATTGCAGCTGACCAAATTAACAACACTTTGGAAGCCGCACACATATGTTTGCCAAGCCAATTGGGGTGAATTTCAAAGTTTCTTTCTCCTGCGACTTCCTGGTTTCCAAGTTGGCGTGTTTAGAAGCAGAGCATAAATCCGCAAGTAGCTTTTAGTCTGGTAATGAACCTTCGTAACATACCTGAGGCGCCCTTTTTGTGCTAGTTGTCACGTGATCAGTTCCCGAGCAGCGCCAGACCGGAAGTAGCGGTCGTTGACACCAGTGTTTTGTTATGTCGTGCCTTGCATGCGGATAAGTTTCTTTTTATCTCGCAACCGGGTCCGTCAAAATTACATGGAACATCAAATTAAAAATGAATCGAAAATGTCGTGCTAATTGGCAAGCCTAAAATGCTTATTACTTAAAGGTTTCGATGTGACCTATTTAATAGACGTGTGAATGGTTAACGTTAACGAATAAAGAATCTGCCTTAACATATGAAATCGTGCATTTAGACGAGAGGATATCACAAGGCGATAGGCCCCTCTCCCATCCCTTTCCCTCCCATGTGGCGGGTTCACAGAAAGGAGGATTACTGGAAGAGGTGTATCAGTAATTAAGAAACTAATCTCTCTGTCTTTTATGATCTCCACCATGGGTTTCATATGGTCTCTGAGTGATCGGGTGATGCATCTTGGAGCAGCATAACGCGCCGGACAATACGCGGACCCAGCCTGCAAGCATAACGAAATACCACATAAAAAAAATTCTATAGTTTTGTTCAGTTCTTACAATGGTGTTTTTAGTTAGTTATGTTGTACTGCTTTCACTGAAGAAATACTATATATCAATGAGGTGGCACATGTTGTATATAAGTCCAGAGTTTAAAAAAGTTAAACAGAGAAGAGCATGTGACTTTTCCTCTCATATCGCAGTGGTGGTCGAGACGAAATGCTTCAGCCTATTTAGTATCAATGATAATAATTTCAAAGAATATTTTGAAACGTGCATTCCTGAGTTTCACGATTTTTCGAAAAAAATATAACACAAGTAGACTAGTCAATCATAAAAATCGTAAAAAATCATGAAAATAGCCTAGTTGCCAGTTGGGCTGAGAAATGAAAGAAGCTAATTATAACCCAGATATGAAGCTCCTACAAAAGCCTCCTACATGCGACCGCCCGCACGACCCCACCCTCCCTGTCGACCTCCCATCCTCCCCCCAACGCCATATTCTTTCATCACTACTCCCCTTTTCTGTCTCCGCATCCCCGCTCCTCCCTCCCCCCCCCCCCCCGCTGTTTCCCAGCACCCTGTGTCACCAATATAGCCTTGTGGGCTAATACAATGATTGTATCCAGCCTTGTACGGCAGGTAATCCTTGCCTCCGAACAGCTCCGAGTGGCTGTTTCCTCTCATCAACTATTAGCCTCTCTCACATGTCTCGACCCCTTGCCCGCATACGCCACTCAGCGGGGAGACCTTGAACTTGCAGCCATGTCGACCTTGACCTTGGCAATTTTATACTTCAACGAGCTCGACTGCCCGTATGAAAACGAGGAGGTGCGTGTGACAAACGATGAGGACGTGAACCACACGACGAGGAATCCCCGGCAGCTGTGAGGATCACGCCCGACTACGGTCCAGAAAAACCTCTTGTGTCTCAGTTTTGTTGTGATAGTGTGATGATGATGTGTTATGTATTGGTTGGTTGGGTATTCAGGACGCTTTCTTAACCTCTTTTGGTCATATCGCGTCAATGGGAGAAGGAAGGGAGAGTGAAGCCATGTCCCCGGGGGTAACCTACTCTTTACGAAGAAAGACATGGGATCTTTATCCTGTGACCACACAGACATGGCCACAGCAGGGTTCGAACCATCGATCCACGTGCCGTTAGGCTCTCAGGTGGCCAGAGCACTCAATGCGAGCGCTGTAGCCCACTGAGCTATCGCGCCTCCCCCTATGATGCATTGGTTTTGCGCACATATTACAATTAAGTTAAGGATAATTCCAATGTAACGGTGCATTCTTGGAAAATAGTTGCATGTTAAACGGCTTTTCTCTGACTTGTACATTGTACATTTCGGGGCAATAAAGTTGTATCTATTGTTATAACAATTGCCCATGTTGCATAACTTGTCTCACTGACTCAATACATCCTCTCGTTGCCAACTTGCTGATCGGATTAATCTATCACACGATTTCTCTCATCCCTAAGTTAATTCTTTATATTCCACTGTTGATTCCTCTAAATATACCTCGAAATACATACTTCTGACTTACACCTCCAGGACAAGCTTATTCCCAAATTCTACCTTCCTGATAATATATATATAGACCTTCATATAAAAGAAAATAGCACAGACTCGCGGCGCCTTTCAGGCTGTGATATAAGGCCTTTTCATAAATTTTCTAAATCCCGAACATGCCTCTCTTGCGTTCCTAACCTGGGGGATGTTTGCGACCCAATCTCACCCATGCCCCCTGCCGAGTAACCGTTCTACTTCTTTTTAAGTCCGCCAGTTATCCTATCAAAACTCGCTCCACATTACAGAACTAACTTTTGTACTCACCGCCCCTGATTAAGGACAAAACCAAATCAAACAATCAAAAGCAATCAAAAGCAATCAACCCAAACAGCAGGCTATCAGGACAGCCAGCAATCTATTAGCCGATTAACCAGCTTGATGAAGCCAGCTAGTTAATCGGTTAATATGCATTGTTTCACATTTCAAGTAATTTGAATCCGTGAGATACATCCCATTGTCAAGGCGGTCGAGTACCCATCAGAGGGGGGCGGGGGGTGGGAGGGTCGGAAGAGCACCAGCGATCATTGGCGGGCTTCCCGAGAGTTCATATCGATAACAACATTAAAGCCAACGAGAATACGCCTCGAGACAAGTCACGTGCGACCGACTTTCAACGCACATAGTCCAGCCATGGCTGTAATATTTGATCGCAATTACCCCTCAAGGAGGTCTGCCATGTGAGTTATTCGACCACCAGTCGCCTCTGTCTAGACGGTGGTACATAAGGCAATAACGTCGACATCTGTGTCAGTGCGCAGTGTCGTCAGACCCGCTGGCAGCACCGGTCTGACATGGTAATTGTCCACGTGACCAAGTTGGGAGGCGGTGTATCCGTAACTGGGTTTGTTACCTTGGAGCCGTTCATCATAAAAAAAGAAGCTCGCATATTCGTTTCTTTTCAACATTCAGGCACGTTACAGCTGGAAGTGACCCATTTTTCTTGGCTGCTCCATACTTTATTTATGTAAAGTGCATGTTGATGGCTTTTATTTCCGCCGGCAAATGTGTGCTAATGGACGCCGCACCTCGACATGGGGAAATTCGTTTGATTGGCTGCACTGACGGTCTTTGATACATAGATCATCAGGCCGCCAGATTTTTTTTTAAATCTGTACCCGCCAGGAGAAATAAAAACATGTCTTATGTTCCGCTTGCTCCTTGTTTGGATGCGGCGTAACGAGGAATGGTTGTCGGGCGTTGTGAGGCTGACGCGGCGCTGCGTGCAATGGCTGGCGGGCGTCGCGACGTTGACGCGGCTCTGGTTGCTATGGCTGGCGGGCGTCGCGAGGCTGACGCGGCTCTGGTTGCTATGGCTGGCGGGCGTTGTGAGGTTGACGCGGCGCTGCGTGCCATGGCTGGCGGGCGTTGTGAGGTTAACGCGGCGCTGCATGCCATGGCTGGCGGGCGTTGTGAGGTTGACGCGGCGCTGCGTGCCATGGCTGGCGGGCGTTGTGAGGCTGACGCGGCGTTACGTGCCATGGCTGGCTGGCGTTGCGAGGTTGACGTGGCGCTGCGTGCCATGGCTGGCGGGCGTTGTGAGGCTGACGCGGCGCTGCGTGCCATGGCTGGCGGGCGTTGTGAGGTTGACGCGGCCCTGCGTGCCATGGCTGGCGGGCGTTGTGAGGCTGACGCGGCGCTACGTGCCATGGCTGGCTGGCGTTGCGAGGTTGACGTGGCGCTGCGTGCCATGGCTGGCGGGCGTTGTGAGGTTGACGCGGCGCTGTGTGCCATGGCTGGCGGGCGTTGCGTGGTTGACGCGGCGCTGCGTGCCATGGCTGGCTGGCGTTGCGAGGTTGACGTGGCGCTGCGTGCCATGGCTGGCGGGCGTGATAACATCAGGTGGTCTCACCCAGTACAACGAGGTCCATCAGCATGTCACTTGATCATATCTAATCCGGGTTATGGCCAACACCCACGAGAAGGAAGGGAGTCGGCGACAGTAATTAGAATGAATGCAGGGGGTAATCCCCTGACCTTTCACCAGCCGTAATCCTACACCTATTTATGGACAGACACAAGAAGATTTACGGGGTAGGGGAGCCAATGAGAGGCGAGGCTTTGTTTCCATGGCCGTGGGGCAGCAAGGGGAGGCCGCCTACACGAGACAGGTCTGCCCGGATCTGAGGTTTAAGCGGGTCAGCGGTGATTACATAGGATCGACTTTGAGTGGACGATGATAGGGGCAACACAGCGGCACCGTAGACGGCGTGGTGCGCCACAGGATTCAAGCGCTGCTGTTCTATTCTTATCCCCAGGAAGAAGATGGTTTACAGTAGCCGACATTAACGCCCTCGCGTTATTCCAGAGGCGATCAAAGACACCGTATGAACTGATACCTTTAGCTGTGCAGTGTCTAACTTCCTTTTGCTCTGAATGTATGTCATCAAGTAATTGGGCTGCAACGCGGCCAAGAAAGACGAGCCCGAGGCGATGGCAAACCCACAGAGGCTTGCCTGCAGGGTGGGGGTCGACCCCTGATTTAGAAAGTAACTGAGAGATATAGACACACACCCTACCCCTCCCCCCTCCTCCAGGAAAAGGATAGAGAAAGTTGCATATAGAACGAGGAATGATTCCGATGTGTAACACAAGAGGGATCACCATCTAGACACCGTATAGGTTGCCTCTTTGAGGTGTTGACGCATGCGATGGCGGATGAATTTTATTGTTGAACTATCAGGCATGTCACGCTGTTTTTAATGGAGGACGTTCGTTTCTGTTTACGTTTTAATGCCAAGTTCTATATGCCGAGTGGTGTAATATGTCGTTCTCTACTGGCCGAGTCACTAAGAGCACGCATGCGTAGAGGGCAGACTTACGTGTGGTGTAAGGGTGGGGTGGTCACACCATACCACAAGCCAAGTGTCCCTTGCGGTTTCTGCCGCTTTCGGGACCAACACGAAAAGTCTGACAATGATCCTCTATAGACATGGGTGCAATTATATATATATATATATGTATATATATTTCGAGTCGTTTTAGAAGTCAAGCAGCGGTTCAAGTCTTTCTACTTTAGAGACTAATTAAAGAATGTGTCTCATTTACTCATTACGAAGCCAAATCTGCCAAAGAATTAAAACAACGCTGCTAACCTCGCATGTGTTCTTGTGTCAATGTAATTCGTGCACATTATGCAAAATAGCTAATGGCTAAGGTTTTATCAGATGCAAAGGTTGTTATATTTTCATTATCATATATACATATATCTCATCAGCTGATGTCATTTAACCATTGTCGGTCATTAGCACGTGTGCTAATGTTTATTGTTGACTTTTACATACCGACGTTAAATAAAACTTTATCTTATCTTATGTATATCTGAGTGGAATTCGCAGACTAGTTCCTGAAGTCCAGAACGAAGACTAAATATGATACATACCGGTCCACTATTCTTAACGGTGAAAGTATATCTGTGGCATACTGACTTGCCTCAATGTTATAGACATATCTAGGTAGGGTTTAGAGCTAATCTCTGACTCACCCATCGCTCATGGTAGGAAAACAATATTAGCACACAGACTATTGGTGACGCAAAATTGTACGTCTACGGAACCACAAGTAGCCAGACCGTATTTCAGACGCCATCGTGTGGGAAGCTTGGTACCGGTGCTTGACGTCTTGAAAGGATTCACCGGGTAGGAATGACAATCGGGCAAGTCAGCTCTCGCGTGTTCTACTTCCGGCCTGGCAGTGTGCAGACAAACCCGAACACGTTTTTTGTTCAGGGCGCAGTTTGACTCGCCCCCTGCGTAACAATGAATACCGCGCGCAGAGGGCTATCATAATAGTTACCGGCACGACGAACAACCGTTGGGTCGCGATTTATTGGTATAATACTCTTTAAACTTGTAATTTCCACAATACTGGCCACGCTCAATAAATTTGGCGCACAACAGCTGGATGGCACCTTATTCCATCTGGAGTGATCGGTCCTCTATGCCACTGCCTCTCACCACCATTGTCACGTTATTGTGGCAAAGGTGACCCCCCCGCAAACATCCAGACTACCGAGGAAAGCTCAGCTGGATATTGGTGCCTTATGGCGTATGCTAATTCATAAATGTCTTGATCACAAGTGATGGTAGCGAGTTCCATGCCAATTCCGTGGGCGGCATCACCAGAGTTGTCCTGGCCGTGTTTACATCACCAAAGTTGTCATGGCCGTGTTTACTTTACCAAAGTTGTCATGGCCGTGTTTACAACACCAAAGTTGTCGTGGCCATGCTTACATCATCATGGTTGGTTGGAGATGACAGAATCAGTGGCCGATAACCAATCGCGTTTGCTGTGGACTGATTTGAATTGTTTGCACAGAAGGCACTGAACCCGGGCGTTACAATTTAATCATCCATTGGTCTGGAATCCGTGTTGTCTGGAGTATTCGACACAGCTCCCACATACGAACTAGATGATGCCCTGATTTGTACGCCGTCAGTTATGATTCCTTCTATTGCCGGTATGCCCGAGAGATACCTTGCTGCCTTCCTGTCGCCTGGCGTCAAACGTCACGTCTTGATGTTAGTATGTTGTACTTCATCTATAGTTGTTCTTCTCGACATGGTTGTCGTATCTTGCCGCGGAAATCCATTCGCAATTGAACTGGCTGTTGTGTAGCAGCATTGCCTTCGTCCATACATTGTAAAAAGAGACTCATGTTGTGTAGCAGCATTGCCTTCGTCTATACATTGTAAAAAGAGACTCATGTTGTGTAGCAGCATTGCCTTCATCCATACATTGTAAAAAGAGACTCATGTTGTGTAGCAGCATTGCCTTCGTCCATACATTGTCAAAGAAGACACGTTATGTAGCAGCATTGCCTTCGTCTATACATTCAAAAGGAGACTCATGTTGTGTAGCAGCATTGCCTTCGTCCATACATTCCAAAGGAGACTCATGTTGTATCATATGTGGACTATCTCAATGTGGACCAAATGTGGACCGTTTGAATGTGGACTATGTGTAAATCAACCTTCGTCTATACATTGTAAAAAGAGACTCATGTTGTGTAGCAGCATTGCCTTCGTCCATACAGTCCAAAGGGGACTCATGTTGTGTAGCAGCATTGCCTTCATCCATACATTGCAAAAGAGACTCATATTGTGTAGCAGCATTGCCTTCGTCCCTACAGTGTCAAAGAAGACACGTTATGTAGCAGCATTGCCTTCGTCTATACATTCAAAAGGAGACTCACGTTGTGTAGCAGCATTGCCTTCGTCCATACATTCCAAAGGAGACTCATGTTGTTTCATATGTGGACTATCTCAATGTGGACCAAATGTGGACCGTTTGAATGTGGACTATGTGTGAATCAACTGAATGCGGTCTATATTTGGAACATCTGAATGTGGACTATGTGTGGACCTTCTGCAGACTTCCTGTATGTAGACCATATGTAAACCGTCAGTAAACCTTATGGTATTAAGGGAGGGTGGTAGCAACTTTTGAGGATGTTTGTGGCCATTATTTTGGTGTGGACCGTCCGTTCCTCCCACCCGCTCCACCCGGCGGTCATCAGTTGACCGAGCGACAGTAATCTGCCCGCATTGCGCGGACACTTGCTTTGGGTGTCTTCTGGTTAAAACTCTACACAAAACTGTCATTGCTACGCACGCCGATCGACCGATCCCGATGTGGCTGTTGGGAAAATGCGTAAAAGAAACACTTCATTGATCAGTTGTGGAGATATGGGGATCAAATATGGAAGCCTGAGTGAAGAATAATTGAGTCGCGGATGTCCGCCATGTTGGAGTGTGACGTGGTAATATAGCGCTCGCTGCCGGGCCGGTGCCGGTGTCCTGGAACCTACCAGAGTCGCCTAATCACCACTTCAACCCGGCATATCTGGGCTGAAAAATACCCATCAGATTGTCGGGTGCACATGGCAGATTTACTGCACTGGCGTTCTTGTGTGCGACTTTGTGCAAATTTCTTGTTATGTGTCCGTAACAGCTAGCGTACTGCGAGACTGGCGAGTGCTAGATGGATGAACAGATCATATCAAGAGTAATTACGCTAAACAGAAAGCTTGTATTCTTCGTCCTTTGCTCTTTGTTATTATTTAAATAAACTACTGCAAAATGTAGATTGAAAACCAATTTAAAAGTGGCGAATAAATTGGTGTTAATCCAATGTGTTTATTCCTATGCACGCGGTTGATTAAACTGGTGTGGTACATATGTTAGAAAGATGGCAACAACATACACGTAACAATATTTTGTACAAGTACTTTTATGACTTAACCATTGGAAGTCATCTATTGTGTCAAGTCGTGTGCATTGGTCTGTGGCAACTAAAATACAAAGTGCGCAGCCACAAAAGGTCAGGAAAAGTCCAGCTCTCAGGAACTTTTAAGATATTATTCCCACTCTATTACGCCATCAAAATATAAGATCAGCGAATTTTATTCAGGATCACTTTTAGAAATATTGGTTATTATGCAATGTGATGCCTGAAAACGTCAAAAACATAATGAGAGGCGATCATTCGACGTTTCGTGACGTTAATGTATGTTCCCCTCTAAAGAGCTCGTGCGCTGTACGCATGAGACCGGCAGTCGTACTAATTTTGATGTGTAATTCCGTTTCACAACTTATTAAAACGCTATTCAAGATATTATGAATTCAACACATCAAAAACCTACTGGTTACGTCCTTTCTCAAAAACACCAATTCATCTTAATATTTGCCCAAAACAATCACCTGCCTATGTTTATCAATTAAACCGGAACCTGCATCTACGTCACTTGGCGCGAAAATTACGGCTTTGCTCGTTCAGAGCTGATGCCCGAGTCTGGTTTCGCGACTAAAACGCGCCACACTTACCAAACTATGAGCCGCATAATTTTCATAACCACCCAGATTGCTTAAATATTTACTCTTCTGTGGGTATATTATGTTAATTTTAAGAATTACTTTACCCAGAAGTTGGCCTCTAGCTTACCAGAGCTGGCGTCGATTCATAAACGCATATGCGGTTCAAATCTAGGCTCGAGTTGACCCCTCAAAACTAGTTTAGTCCCTTTCTGAGATGGCCGATAATAATTAGATCGATAATAATTAGATATGTGACCTTTACCTAAACATACGTGTTTATTCGTGGCTGCGACAACTCGATGGTCAATAATCAGCGAAGTAACCCGATTTAACAATATCACTGTCGCTAGTTCATTAATTCTGCTGTCTGCTGGAAGATCACGTAGTGTGTTATTTAACAGCAGACCCGGTGTATACATTAGCTGGGTGAGTACAGACCTGTGGCCTATTTCACGTACATAGTTTAGCAGAGTACGTGGCTTACTCGGCTGTAATTGCCCATCATTTACACGGTAACTTTAGCCGACTAAGCCCCGTAGTCTGCTAATCTGCCTTTGTGAAATCCGTCACTGGGAGGAGGATGGGTGCGGGTGGGGGTGGGGGGGGGGGTCATGTAAATAGACCGATGTATTCCTTTGTGATCACGATATAGCGCATTTGGCGAGATCAGGTGTCTTAATGTAACATAACGTTTTAATAACATGGCCATTATCACTCATTGGGGGCACGCCTCAGAAACTCGAGCTTCTGGCTGACTGACGCAAAATCGGATATTGTGTGTTACACCTTATTATTATTATTAGCTATTTCTGTTCTCACCACAATTAGGCGAATCGTTAGGTTCTCTGGTGACTACAACCTGCGCTATTTTACTTCCATGACGGCCCGAAATAACACTAACAAATTAATCGTCGTCACAGCAGTGATCCCCACCACATAACACTGTTAATATGTAACGATTGTGTTACTGACGTAACGATTACTGGGCTTGTCTTATTCTCACCGTTTGGAAACCGTTTGCCTTTGAAAAGACGTACTTAAATTGTATTAGGATTTTCCTAGGGTTCACCGGTTAAAGGATTCACGAGTAGCAGTTTCCGGAATTAATGTTAATTTAACTATGACAAAAATAATGTTTAAAAATGGTTGAGGTCAAAAAGATAACGGAAAAATGGTATTATAACTGACATAAATTTGATTATAGAAATAATTATGTTTAATTGTATCTAGTCGTCTGCATGGCGAGTAAAAACAGTGAATGCCCAGCCACAAAAAGTCAAGTTACTTCTGCCAGGGCCAAAACAGCAAAGTACGCAGCATATTGCATCTTTGAAAGGAACTGGAAGCGCATGACTTGCTTGTTAAATTGCTGTAAACTTATTTTTACCCGTATAGACTTTTATTTTTCCCTTAACTCCAATTAATTAAAAAATTGATTTATTATTTGCCACTTGGTCATGAAAAAGCAATCAATGATGTAACAAACAAAAGCAGCAATAGGCCTATATTTATCTTGCATGTACATTGCAAAAGAAAGCCTTCTTCTCACCACCCATGCCAGGACCGACGTAACAAAATCTTTAACCTATCCAATTCTTAGATTCTCGCATCGTATAGCATATAAACCAATGGAACAATCATTTAGAAATAGGAGTAACACCTGATCGATGGCGTAATCTTTATATATCTTGCATCTCTGTTATATTTTGTCTACATTCAAATGGTTCGTATATGGTCTACATTCCGATGGTCTATATTTGGTCAAAAATTCAGATGGTTCATATTTGGTCCGCATTCAGATGGTCTATATTTGGTCTACATATTGATGGTCTATATTTGGTCTACATATTGATGGTCTATATTTGGTCTACATAATGATGGTCTATATTTGGTCTACATATTGATGGTCTATATTTGGTCTACATATTGATGGTCTATATTTGGTCTACATATTGATGGTCTATATTTGGTCTACATATTGATGGTCTATATTTGGTCTACATTTTGATGGTCTATGTATGGTCTACATAAAGATGGTCTATATTTGGTCTACATTCCGATGGTTCATATTTGATCAACATTTTGATGGTCCATATTTTTGTCTAAATTCAGATGATTCATAGTTGGTCCAAATTTTAATGGTCTAGCTTTGGTTTAAATTTAGATTTTCTATATTTGGTCTACATTTAGATGGTCCATATTTGGTCTACATTCAGGAATAAACAGGAATGGACGTGCCCTGAAAGGGTAAGGAGACAGCAACAACGTGATCAGGTGGTAAGGCAATGGAAGTGCAAGGAGACGGCAAGGAGAGAATGAGAATGCCAGGAGAGGGTAAGAAGGAAATGAGAAAGCCAGTAGAGAGTAAGAAGAAAATGGAAGTGCCAGGATAGGTAATGGGGGATGGGAGTGCAATGAGAGGGTAAGGAGGGAATGAGAATGCCAGAAGGGTGTTAGGAGGGAATGGGAGTGTCAGGAGGGAATATGGAGGAAATGGAGTTCCAGGAGTGGAAAAGAAGATAATAAAAAAGCCAGTTGAGGGTTGAAAGAGTGCCAGGGGAGGGTCAGAAGAAGAAGAAGGGGGTAGAGGGTGAGTGTGGGTTCCAGAGCAGGAATGACAGCGGAAACAGAGGTGCGACCGGGAGGGAATGCGAATACCAGGATGGGATATGAAGAGAAAGAGAGTGCGGAGAGGGTATGGAGAGAACGAGGGTGCCACGATGGAAAAAGAAGATGTGTGCGACTTTCAGCATAAACAAGAGAGGCGACTGGGAGTGCCAGGAGATACAGGGGAGGAGTGGCATGAAGAGATGAAGAGAAGGGGCTGAGGGTAGCAGGTCAAAAGCGATACGGAATAATGAAGGAAGTGTGGCATGAAGAGATGAAGAGAAGGGGCTGAGGGTAGCAGGTCAAAAGCGATACGGAATAATGAAGGAAGTGTGGCATGAAGAGATGAAGAGAAGGGGCTGAGGGTAACAGGTCAAAAGCGATACGGAATAATGAAGGAAGTGTGGCATGAAGAGATGAAGAGAAGGGGCTGAGGGTAGCAGGTCAAAAGCGATACGGAATAATGAAGGAAGTGTGGCATGAAGAGATGAAGAGAAGGGGCTGAGGGTAGCAGGTCAAAAGCGATACGGAATAATGAAGGAAGTGTGGCATGAAGAGATGAAGAGAAGGGGCTGAGGGTAGCAGGTCAAAAGCGATACGGAATAATGAAGGAAGTGTGGCATGAAGAGATGAAGAGAAGGAGCTGAGGGTAACAGGTCCAAAGCGACACGGAATAATGAAGGAAGTGTGGCATGAAGAGATGAAGAGAAGGGGCTGAGGGTAACAGGTCAAAAGCGATACGGAATAATGAAGGAAGTGTGGCATGAAGAGATGAAGAGAAGGGGCTGAGGGTAACAGGTCAAAAGCGATACGGAATAATGAAGGAAGTGTGGCATGAAGAGATGAAGAGAAGGGGCTGAGGGTAACAGGTCAAAAGCGATACGGAATAATGAAGGAAGTGTGGCATGAAGAGATGAAGAGAAGGGGCTGAGGGTAGCAGGTCAAATACGATACGGAATAATGAAGGAAGTGTGGCATGAAGAGATGAAGAGAAGGGGCTGAGGGAACAGGTCCAAAGCGACACGGAATAATGAAGGAAGTGTGGCATGAAGAGATGAAGAGAAGGGGCTGAGGGTAACAGGTCCAAAGCGACACGGAATAATGAAGGAAGTGTGGCATGAAGAGATGAAGAGAAGGGGCTGAGGGTAGCAGGTCAAAAGCGATACGGAATAATGAAGGAAGTGTGGCATGAAGAGATGAAGAGAAGGGGCTGAGGGCAACAGGTCCAAAGCGACACGGAATAATGAAGGAAGTGTGGCATGAAGAGATGAAGAGAAGGGGCTGAGGGTAGCAGGTCAAAAGCGATACGGAATAATGAAGGAAGTGTGGCATGAAGAGATGAAGAGAAGGGGCTGAGGGTAGTAGGTCAAAAGCGACACGGAATAATGAAGGAAGTGTGGCATGAAGAGATGAAGAGAAGGGGCTGAGGGTAACAGGTCCAAAGCGACACGGAATAATGAAGGAAGTGTGGCATGAAGAGATGAAGAGAAGGGGCTGAGGGTAACAGGTCAAAAGCGACACGGAATAATGAAGGAAGTGTGGCATGAAGAGATGAAGAGAAGGGGCTGAGGGTAGCAGGTCAAAAGCGATACGGAATAATGAAGGAAGTGTGGCATGAAGAGATGAAGAGAAGGGGCTGAGGGTAACAGGTCCAAAGCGACACGGAATAATGAAGGAAGTGTGGCATGAAGAGATGAAGAGAAGGGGCTGAGGGTAGCAGGTCAAAAGCGATGCGGAATAATGAAGGAAGTGTGGCATGAAGAGATGAAGAGAAGGCGCTGAGGGTAGCAGGTCAAAAGCGATACGGAATAATGAAGGAAGTGTGGCATGAAGAGATGAAGAGAAGGGGCTGAGGGTAGCAGGTCAAAAGCGATACGGAATAATGAAGGAAGTGTGGCATGAAGAGATGAAGAGAAGGCGCTGAGGGTAGCAGGTCAAAAGCGATACGGAATAATGAAGGAAGTGTGGCATGAAGAGATGAAGAGAAGGGGCTGAGGGTAACAGGTCAAAAGCGATACGGAATAATGAAGGAAGTGTGGCATGAAGAGATGAAGAGAAGGGGCTGAGGGTAGCAGGTCAAAAGCGATACGGAATAATGAAGGAAGTGTGGCATGAAGAGATGAAGAGAAGGGGATGAGGGTAGCAGGTCAAAAGCGATACGGAATAATGAAGGAAGTGTGGCATGAAGAGATGAAGAGAAGGGGCTGAGGGTAGCAGGTCAAAAGCGATACGGAATAATGAAGGAAGTGTGGCATGAAGAGATGAAGAGAAGGGGCTGAGGGTAACAGGTCAAAAGCGACACGGAATAATGAAGGAAGTGTGGCATGAAGAGATGAAGAGAAGGGGCTGAGGGTAACAGGTCCAAAGCGATACGGAATAATGAAGGAAGTGTGGCATGAAGAGATGAAGAGAAGGGGCTGAGGGTAGCAGGTCAAAAGCGATACGGAATAATGAAGGAAGTGTGGCATGAAGAGATGAAGAGAAGGGGCTGAGGGTAGCAGGTCAAAAGCGATACGGAATAATGAAGGAAGTGTGGCATGAAGAGATGAAGAGAAGGGGCTGAGGGTAACAGGTCAAAAGCGACACGGAATAATGAAGGAAGTGTGGCATGAAGAGATGAAGAGAAGGGGCTGAGGGTAGCAGGTCAAAAGCGATACGGAATAATGAAGGAAGTGTGGCATGAAGAGATGAAGAGAAGGGGCTGAGGGTAACAGGTCAAAAGCGACACGGAATAATGAAGGAAGTGTGGCATGAAGAGATGAAGAGAAGGGGCTGAGGGTAACAGGTCCAAAGCGATACGGAATAATGAAGGAAGTGTGGCATGAAGAGATGAAGAGAAGGGGCTGAGGGTAACAGGTCAAAAGCGACACGGAATAATGAAGGAAGTGTGGCATGAAGAGATGAAGAGAAGGGGCTGAAGGTAACAGGTCAAAAGCGATACGGAATAATGAAGGAAGTGTGGCATGAAGAGATGAAGAGAAGGGGCTGAGGGTAGCAGGTCAAAAGCGATACGGAATAATGAAGGAAGTGTGGCATGAAGAGATGAAGAGAAGGGGCTGAGGGTAGCAGGTCAAAAGCGATACGGAATAATGAAGGAAGTGTGGCATGAAGAGATGAAGAGAAGCGGCTGAGGGTAACAGGTCAAAAGCGATACGGAATAATGAAGGAAGTGTGGCATGAAGAGATGAAGAGAAGGGGCTGAGGGTAGCAGGTCAAAAGCGATACGGAATAATGAAGGAAGTGTGGCATGAAGAGATGAAGAGAAGGGGCTGAGGGTAGCAGGTCAAAAGCGATACGGAATAATGAAGGAAGTGTGGCATGAAGAGATGAAGAGAAGGGGCTGAGGGTAGCAGGTCAAAAGCGACACGGAATAATGAAGGAAGTGTGGCATGAAGAGATGAAGAGAAGGGGCTGAGGGTAACAGGTCAAAAGCGATACGGAATAATGAAGGAAGTGTGGCATGAAGAGATGAAGAGAAGGGGCTGAGGGTAACAGGTCAAAAGCGATACGGAATAATGAAGGAAGTGTGGCATGAAGAGATGAAGAGAAGGGGCTGAGGGTAACAGGTCAAAAGCGATACGGAATAATGAAGGAAGTGTGGCATGAAGAGATGAAGAGAAGGGGCTGAGGGTAGCAGGTCAAAAGCGATACGGAATAATGAAGGAAGTGTGGCATGAAGAGATGAAGAGAAGGGGCTGAGGGTAACAGGTCAAAAGCGATACGGAATAATGAAGGAAGTGTGGCATGAAGAGATGAAGAGAAGGGGCTGAGGGTAGCAGGTCAAAAGCGATACGGAATAATGAAGGAAGTGTGGCATGAAGAGATGAAGAGAAGGGGCTGAGGGTAACAGGTCAAAAGCGACACGGAATAATGAAGGAAGTGTGGCATGAAGAGATGAAGAGAAGGGGCTGAGGGTAACAGGTCAAAAGCGATACGGAATAATGAAGGAAGTGTGGCATGAAGAGATGAAGAGAAGGGGCTGAGGGTAGCAGGTCAAAAGCGATACGGAATAATGAAGGAAGTGTGGCATGAAGAGATGAAGAGAAGGGGCTGAGGGTAACAGGTCCAAAGCGACACGGAATAATGAAGGAAGTGTGGCATGAAGAGATGAAGAGAAGGGGCTGAGGGTAACAGGTCAAAAGCGATACGGAATAATGAAGGAAGTGTGGCATGAAGAGATGAAGAGAAGGGGCTGAGGGTAGCAGGTCAAAAGCGATACGGAATAATGAAGGAAGTGTGGCATGAAGAGATGAAGAGAAGGGGCTGAGGGTAGCAGGTCAAAAGCGATACGGAATAATGAAGGAAGTGTGGCATGAAGAGATTAAGAGAAGGGGCTGAGGGTAGCAGGTCAAAAGCGATACGGAATAATGAAGGAAGTGTGGCATGAGGAGATGAAGAGAAGGGGCTGAGGGTAACAGGTCAAAAGCGATACGGAATAATGAAGGAAGTGTGGCATGAAGAGATGAAGAGAAGGGGCTGAGGGTAACAGGTCAAAAGCGATACGGAATAATGAAGGAAGTGTGGCATGAAGAGATGAAGAGAAGGGGCTGAGGGTAACAGGTCAAAAGCGATACGGAATAATGAAGGAAGTGTGGCATGAAGAGATGAAGAGAAGGGGCTGAGGGTAGCAGGTCAAAAGCGACACGGAATAATGAAGGAAGTGTGGCATGAAGAGATGAAGAGAAGGGGCTGAGGGTAGCAGGTCAAAAGCGACACGGAATAATGAAGGAAGTGTGGCATGAAGAGATGAAGAGAAGGGGCTGAGGGTAACAGGTCAAAAGCGATACGGAATAATGAAGGAAGTGTGGCATGAAGAGATGAAGAGAAGGGGCTGAGGGTAGCAGGTCAAAAGCGATACGGAATAATGAAGGAAGTGTGGCATGAAGAGATGAAGAGAAGGGGCTGAGGGTAACAGGTCAAAAGCGACACGGAATAATGAAGGAAGTGTGGCATGAAGAGATGAAGAGAAGGGGCTGAGGGTAACAGGTCAAAAGCGATACGGAATAATGAAGGAAGTGTGGCATGAAGAGATGAAGAGAAGGGGCTGAGGGTAACAGGTCAAAAGCGATACGGAATAATGAAGGAAGTGTGGCATGAAGAGATGAAGAGAAGGGGCTGAGGGTAACAGGTCAAAAGCGATACGGAATAATGAAGGAAGTGTGGCATGAAGAGATGAAGAGAAGGGGCTGAGGGTAACAGGTCAAAAGCGACACGGAATAATGAAGGAAGTGTGGCATGAAGAGATGAAGAGAAGGAGCTGAGGGTAGCAGGTCAAAAGCGATACGGAATAATGAAGGAAGTGTGGCATGAAGAGATGCAGAGAAGGGGCTGAGGGTAACAGGTCCAAAGCGACACGGAATAATGAAGGAAGTGTGGCATGAAGAGATGAAGAGAAGGGGCTGAGGGTAACAGGTCAAAAGCGATACGGAATAATGAAGGAAGTGTGGCATGAAGAGATGAAGAGAAGGGGCTGAGGGTAGCAGGTCAAAAGCGATACGGAATAATGAAGGAAGTGTGGCATGAAGAGATGAAGAGAAGGGGCTGAGGGTAGCAGGTCAAAAGCGATACGGAATAATGAAGGAAGTGTGGCATGAAGAGATGAAGAGAAGGGGCTGAGGGTAACAGGTCAAAAGCGACACGGAATAATGAAGGAAGTGTGGCATGAAGAGATGAAGAGAAGGGGCTGAGGGTAACAGGTCAAAAGCGATACGGAATAATGAAGGAAGTGTGGCATGAAGAGATGAAGAGAAGGGGCTGAGGGTAACAGGTCAAAAGCGATACGGAATAATGAAGGAAGTGTGGCATGAAGAGATGAAGAGAAGGGGCTGAGGGTAACAGGTCAAAAGCGACACGGAATAATGAAGGAAGTGTGGCATGAAGAGATGAAGAGAAGGGGCTGAGGGTAACAGGTCAAAAGCGACACGGAATAATGAAGGAAGTGTGGCATGAAGAGATGAAGAGAAGGGGCTGAGGGTAACAGGTCAAAAGCGATACGGAATAATGAAGGAAGTGTGGCATGAAGAGATGAAGAGAAGGGGCTGAGGGTAGCAGGTCAAAAGCGATACGGAATAATGAAGGAAGTGTGGCATGAAGAGATGAAGAGAAGGGGCTGAGGGTAACAGGTCAAATACGATACGGAATAATGAAGGAAGTGTGGCATGAAGAGATGAAGAGAAGGGGCTGAGGGTAACAGGTCAAAAGCGACACGGAATAATGAAGGAAGTGTGGCATGAAGAGATGAAGAGAAGGGGCTGAGGGTAACAGGTCAAAAGCGATACGGAATAATGAAGGAAGTGTGGCATGAAGAGATGAAGAGAAGGGGCTGAGGGTAGCAGGTCAAAAGCGATACGGAATAATGAAGGAAGTGTGGCATGAAGAGATGAAGAGAAGGGGCTGAGGGTAACAGGTCAAAAGCGATACGGAATAATGAAGGAAGTGTGGCATGAAGAGAGGAAGAGAAGGGGCTGAGGGTAACAGGTCAAAAGCGACACGGAATAATGAAGGAAGTGTGGCATGAAGAGATGAAGAGAAGGGGCTGAGGGTAACAGGTCAAAAGCGATACGGAATAATGAAGGAAGTGTGGCATGAAGAGATGAAGAGAAGGGGCTGAGGGTAGCAGGTCAAAAGCGATACGGAATAATGAAGGAAGTGTGGCATGAAGAGAGGAAGAGAAGGGGCTGAGGGTAACAGGTCAAAAGCGATACGGAATAATGAAGGAAGTGTGGCATGAAGAGATGAAGAGAAGGGGCTGAGGGTAACAGGTCAAAAGCGACACGGAATAATGAAGGAAGTGTGGCATGAAGAGATGAAGAGAAGGGGCTGAGGGTAGCAGGTCAAAAGCGACACGGAATAATGAAGGAAGTGTGGCATGAAGAGATGAAGAGAAGGGGCTGAGGGTAACAGGTCAAAAGCGACACGGAATAATGAAGGAAGTGTGGCATGAAGAGATGAAGAGAAGGGGCTGAGGGTAACAGGTCAAAAGCGACACGGAATAATGAAGGAAGTGTGGCATGAAGAGATGAAGAGAAGGGGCTGAGGGTAGCAGGTCAAAAGCGATACGGAATAATGAAGGAAGTGTGGCATGAAGAGATGAAGAGAAGGGGCTGAGGGTAACAGGTCAAAAGCGATACGGAATAATGAAGGAAGTGTGGCATGAAGAGATGAAGAGAAGGGGCTGAGGGTAACAGGTCAAAAGCGACACGGAATAATGAAGGAAGTGTGGCATGAAGAGATGAAGAGAAGGGGCTGAGGGTAGCAGGTCAAAAGCGATACGGAATAATGAAGGAAGTGTGGCATGAAGAGATGAAGAGAAGGGGCTGAGGGTAACAGGTCAAAAGCGACACGGAATAATGAAGGAAGTGTGGCATGAAGAGATGAAGAGAAGGGGCTGAGGGTAGCAGGTCAAAAGCGACACGGAATAATGAAGGAAGTTTGGCATGAAGAGAGGAAGAGAAGGGGCTGAGGGTAACAGGTCAAAAGCGACACGGAATAATGAAGGAAGTGTGGCATGAAGAGAGGAAGAGAAGGGGCTGAGGGTAACAGGTCAAAAGCGACACGGAATAATGAAGGAAGTGTGGCATGAAGAGATGAAGAGAAGGGGCTGAGGGTAGCAGGTCAAAAGCGACACGGAATAATGAAGGAAGTGTGGCATGAAGAGAGGAAGAGAAGGGGCTGAGGGTAGCAGGTCAAAAGCGACACGGAATAATGAAGGAAGTGTGGCATGAAGAGAGGAAGAGAAGGGGCTGAGGGTAGCAGGTCAAAAGCGACACGGAATAATGAAGGAAGTGTGGCATGAAGAGATGAAGAGAAGGGGCTGAGGGTAGCAGGTCCAAAGCGATACGGAATAATGAAGGAAGTGTGGCATGAAGAGATGAAGAGAAGGGGCTGAGGGTAGCAGGTCAAAAGCGATACGGAATAATGAAGGAAGTGTGGCATGAAGAGATGAAGAGAAGGGGCTGAGGGTAGCAGGTCAAAAGCGATACGGAATAATGAAGGAAGTGTGGCATGAAGAGAGGAAGAGAAGGGGCTGAGGGTAGCAGGTCAAAAGCGATACGGAATAATGAAGGAAGTGTGGCATGAAGAGATGAAGAGAAGGGGCTGAGGGTAGCAGGTCCAAAGCGATACGGAATAATGAAGGAACTGTGGCATGAAGAGATGAAGAGAAGGGGCTGAGGGTAACAGGTCAAAAGCGACACGGAATAATGAAGGAAGTGTGGCATGAAGAGATGAAGAGAAGGGGCTGAGGGTAACAGGTCAAAAGCGATACGGAATAATGAAGGAAGTGTGGCATGAAGAGATGAAGAGAAGGGGCTGAGGGTAGCAGGTCAAAAGCGATACGGAATAATGAAGGAAGTGTGGCATGAAGAGATGAAGAGAAGGGGCTGAGGGTAACAGGTCAAATACGATACGGAATAATGAAGGAAGTGTGGCATGAAGAGATGAAGAGAAGGGGCTGAGGGTAACAGGTCAAAAGCGACACGGAATAATGAAGGAAGTGTGGCATGAAGAGATGAAGAGAAGGGGCTGAGGGTAACAGGTCAAAAGCGATACGGAATAATGAAGGAAGTGTGGCATGAAGAGATGAAGAGAAGGGGCTGAGGGTAGCAGGTCAAAAGCGATACGGAATAATGAAGGAAGTGTGGCATGAAGAGAGGAAGAGAAGGGGCTGAGGGTAACAGGTCAAAAGCGACACGGAATAATGAAGGAAGTGTGGCATGAAGAGATGAAGAGAAGGGGCTGAGGGTAGCAGGTCAAAAGCGACACGGAATAATGAAGGAAGTGTGGCATGAAGAGAGGAAGAGAAGGGGCTGAGGGTAGCAGGTCAAAAGCGACACGGAATAATGAAGGAAGTGTGGCATGAAGAGAGGAAGAGAAGGGGCTGAGGGTAGCAGGTCAAAAGCGACACGGAATAATGAAGGAAGTGTGGCATGAAGAGATGAAGAGAAGGGGCTGAGGGTAGCAGGTCAAAAGCGATACGGAATAATGAAGGAAGTGTGGCATGAAGAGATGAAGAGAAGGGGCTGAGGGTAGCAGGTCAAAAGCGATACGGAATAATGAAGGAAGTGTGGCATGAAGAGATGAAGAGAAGGGGCTGAGGGTAGCAGGTCCAAAGCGATACGGAATAATGAAGGAAGTGTGGCATGAAGAGATGAAGAGAAGGGGCTGAGGGTAGCAGGTCAAAAGTGATACGGAATAATGAAGGAAGTGTGGCATGAAGAGATGAAGAGAAGGGGCTGAGGGTAGCAGGTCCAAAGCGATACGGAATAATGAAGGAAGTGTGGCATGAAGAGAGGAAGAGAAGCGGCTGAGGGTAGCAGGTCCAAAGCGATACGGAATAATGAAGGAAGTGTGGCATGAAGAGATGAAGAGAAGGGGCTGAGGGTAGCAGGTCAAAAGCGATACGGAATAATGAAGGAAGTGTGGCATGAAGAGATGAAGAGAAGGGGCTGAGGGTAGCAGGTCAAAAGTGATACGGAATAATGAAGGAAGTGTGGCATGAAGAGATGAAGAGAAGGGGCTGAGGGTAGCAGGTCAAAAGCGACACGGAATAATGAAGGAAGTGTGGCATGAAGAGATGAAGAGAAGGGGCTGAGGGTAACAGGTCCAAAGCGATACGGAATAATGAAGGAAGTGTGGCATGAAGAGATGAAGAGAAGGGGCTGAGGGTAGCAGGTCAAAAGCGATACGGAATAATGAAGGAAGTGTGGCATGAAGAGATGAAGAGAAGGGGCTGAGGGTAGCAGGTCAAAAGCGACACGGAATAATGAAGGAAGTGTGGCATGAAGAGATGAAGAGAAGGGGCTGAGGGTAGCAGGTCAAAAGCGACACGGAATAATGAAGGAAGTGTGGCATGAAGAGATGAAGAGAAGGGGCTGAGGGTAACAGGTCAAAAGCGACACGGAATAATGAAGGAAGTGCGGCATGAAGAGATGAAGAGAAGGGGCTGAGGGTAACAGGTCAAAAGCGATACGGAATAATTAAGGAAGTGTGGCATGAAGAGAGGAAGAGAAGGGGCTGAGGGTAACAGGTCAAAAGCGATACGGAATAATGAAGGAAGTGTGGCATGAAGAGAGGAAGAGAAGGGGCTGAGGGTAACAGGTCAAAAGCGATACGGAATAATGAAGGAAGTGTGGCATGAAGAGATGAAGAGAAGGAGCTGAGGGTAGCAGGTCCAAAGCGATACGGAATAATGAAGGAAGTGTGGCATGAAGAGATGAAGAGAAGGGGCTGAGGGTAGCAGGTCAAAAGCGACACGGAATAATGAAGGAAGTGTGGCATGAAGAGATGAAGAGAAGGGGCTGAGGGTAACAGGTCAAAAGCGACACGGAATAATGAAGGAAGTGTGGCATGAAGAGATGAAGAGAAGGGGCTGAGGGTAGCAGGTCAAAAGCGATACGGAATAATGAAGGAAGTGTGGCATGAAGAGATGAAGAGAAGGGGCTGAGGGTAGCAGGTCAAAAGCGATACGGAATAATGAAGGAAGTGTTGCATGAAGAGATGAAGAGAAGGGGCTGAGGGTAGCAGGTCAAAAGCGACACGGAATAATGAAGGAAGTGTGGCATGAAGAGAGGAAGAGAAGGGGCTGAGGGTAACAGGTCAAAAGCGATACGGAATAATGAAGGAAGTGTGGCATGAAGAGATGAAGAGAAGGGGCTGAGGGTAACAGGTCAAAAGCGATACGGAATAATGAAGGAAGTGTGGCATGAAGAGATGAAGAGAAGGGGCTGAGGGTAGCAGGTCAAAAGCGATACGGAATAATGAAGGAAGTGTGGCATGAAGAGATGAAGAGAAGGGGCTGAGGGTAGCAGGTCAAAAGCGATACGGAATAATGAAGGAAGTGTGGCATGAAGAGATGAAGAGAAGGGGCTGAGGGTAACAGGTCAAATACGATACGGAATAATGAAGGAAGTGTGGCATGAAGAGATGAAGAGAAGGGGCTGAGGGTAACAGGTCAAAAGCGACACGGAATAATGAAGGAAGTGTGGCATGAAGAGATGAAGAGAAGGGGCTGAGGGTAACAGGTCAAAAGCGATACGGAATAATGAAGGAAGTGTGGCATGAAGAGATGAAGAGAAGGGGCTGAGGGTAGCAGGTCAAAAGCGATACGGAATAATGAAGGAAGTGTGGCATGAAGAGATGAAGAGAAGGGGCTGAGGGTAACAGGTCAAAAGCGATACGGAATAATGAAGGAAGTGTGGCATGAAGAGAGGAAGAGAAGGGGCTGAGGGTAACAGGTCAAAAGCGACACGGAATAATGAAGGAAGTGTGGCATGAAGAGATGAAGAGAAGGGGCTGAGGGTAACAGGTCAAAAGCGATACGGAATAATGAAGGAAGTGTGGCATGAAGAGATGAAGAGAAGGGGCTGAGGGTAGCAGGTCAAAAGCGATACGGAATAATGAAGGAAGTGTGGCATGAAGAGAGGAAGAGAAGGGGCTGAGGGTAACAGGTCAAAAGCGATACGGAATAATGAAGGAAGTGTGGCATGAAGAGATGAAGAGAAGGGGCTGAGGGTAACAGGTCAAAAGCGACACGGAATAATGAAGGAAGTGTGGCATGAAGAGATGAAGAGAAGGGGCTGAGGGTAGCAGGTCAAAAGCGACACGGAATAATGAAGGAAGTGTGGCATGAAGAGATGAAGAGAAGGGGCTGAGGGTAACAGGTCAAAAGCGACACGGAATAATGAAGGAAGTGTGGCATGAAGAGATGAAGAGAAGGGGCTGAGGGTAACAGGTCAAAAGCGACACGGAATAATGAAGGAAGTGTGGCATGAAGAGATGAAGAGAAGGGGCTGAGGGTAGCAGGTCAAAAGCGATACGGAATAATGAAGGAAGTGTGGCATGAAGAGATGAAGAGAAGGGGCTGAGGGTAACAGGTCAAAAGCGATACGGAATAATGAAGGAAGTGTGGCATGAAGAGATGAAGAGAAGGGGCTGAGGGTAACAGGTCAAAAGCGACACGGAATAATGAAGGAAGTGTGGCATGAAGAGATGAAGAGAAGGGGCTGAGGGTAGCAGGTCAAAAGCGATACGGAATAATGAAGGAAGTGTGGCATGAAGAGATGAAGAGAAGGGGCTGAGGGTAACAGGTCAAAAGCGACACGGAATAATGAAGGAAGTGTGGCATGAAGAGATGAAGAGAAGGGGCTGAGGGTAGCAGGTCAAAAGCGACACGGAATAATGAAGGAAGTGTGGCATGAAGAGAGGAAGAGAAGGGGCTGAGGGTAACAGGTCAAAAGCGACACGGAATAATGAAGGAAGTGTGGCATGAAGAGAGGAAGAGAAGGGGCTGAGGGTAACAGGTCAAAAGCGACACGGAATAATGAAGGAAGTGTGGCATGAAGAGATGAAGAGAAGGGGCTGAGGGTAGCAGGTCAAAAGCGACACGGAATAATGAAGGAAGTGTGGCATGAAGAGAGGAAGAGAAGGGGCTGAGGGTAGCAGGTCAAAAGCGACACGGAATAATGAAGGAAGTGTGGCATGAAGAGAGGAAGAGAAGGGGCTGAGGGTAGCAGGTCAAAAGCGACACGGAATAATGAAGGAAGTGTGGCATGAAGAGATGAAGAGAAGGGGCTGAGGGTAGCAGGTCAAAAGCGATACGGAATAATGAAGGAAGTGTGGCATGAAGAGATGAAGAGAAGGGGCTGAGGGTAGCAGGTCAAAAGCGATACGGAATAATGAAGGAAGTGTGGCATGAAGAGATGAAGAGAAGGGGCTGAGGGTAGCAGGTCAAAAGCGATACGGAATAATGAAGGAAGTGTGGCATGAAGAGAGGAAGAGAAGGGGCTGAGGGTAGCAGGTCAAAAGCGATACGGAATAATGAAGGAAGTGTGGCATGAAGAGATGAAGAGAAGGGGCTGAGGGTAGCAGGTCCAAAGCGATACGGAATAATGAAGGAACTGTGGCATGAAGAGATGAAGAGAAGGGGCTGAGGGTAACAGGTCAAAAGCGACACGGAATAATGAAGGAAGTGTGGCATGAAGAGATGAAGAGAAGGGGCTGAGGGTAACAGGTCAAAAGCGATACGGAATAATGAAGGAAGTGTGGCATGAAGAGATGAAGAGAAGGGGCTGAGGGTAGCAGGTCAAAAGCGATACGGAATAATGAAGGAAGTGTGGCATGAAGAGATGAAGAGAAGGGGCTGAGGGTAACAGGTCAAATACGATACGGAATAATGAAGGAAGTGTGGCATGAAGAGATGAAGAGAAGGGGCTGAGGGTAACAGGTCAAAAGCGACACGGAATAATGAAGGAAGTGTGGCATGAAGAGATGAAGAGAAGGGGCTGAGGGTAACAGGTCAAAAGCGATACGGAATAATGAAGGAAGTGTGGCATGAAGAGATGAAGAGAAGGGGCTGAGGGTAGCAGGTCAAAAGCGATACGGAATAATGAAGGAAGTGTGGCATGAAGAGAGGAAGAGAAGGGGCTGAGGGTAACAGGTCAAAAGCGACACGGAATAATGAAGGAAGTGTGGCATGAAGAGATGAAGAGAAGGGGCTGAGGGTAGCAGGTCAAAAGCGACACGGAATAATGAAGGAAGTGTGGCATGAAGAGAGGAAGAGAAGGGGCTGAGGGTAGCAGGTCAAAAGCGACACGGAATAATGAAGGAAGTGTGGCATGAAGAGAGGAAGAGAAGGGGCTGAGGGTAGCAGGTCAAAAGCGACACGGAATAATGAAGGAAGTGTGGCATGAAGAGATGAAGAGAAGGGGCTGAGGGTAGCAGGTCAAAAGCGATACGGAATAATGAAGGAAGTGTGGCATGAAGAGATGAAGAGAAGGGGCTGAGGGTAGCAGGTCAAAAGCGATACGGAATAATGAAGGAAGTGTGGCATGAAGAGATGAAGAGAAGGGGCTGAGGGTAGCAGGTCCAAAGCGATACGGAATAATGAAGGAAGTGTGGCATGAAGAGATGAAGAGAAGGGGCTGAGGGTAGCAGGTCAAAAGTGATACGGAATAATGAAGGAAGTGTGGCATGAAGAGATGAAGAGAAGGGGCTGAGGGTAGCAGGTCCAAAGCGATACGGAATAATGAAGGAAGTGTGGCATGAAGAGAGGAAGAGAAGCGGCTGAGGGTAGCAGGTCCAAAGCGATACGGAATAATGAAGGAAGTGTGGCATGAAGAGATGAAGAGAAGGGGCTGAGGGTAGCAGGTCAAAAGCGATACGGAATAATGAAGGAAGTGTGGCATGAAGAGATGAAGAGAAGAGGCTGAGGGTAGCAGGTCAAAAGTGATACGGAATAATGAAGGAAGTGTGGCATGAAGAGATGAAGAGAAGGGGCTGAGGGTAGCAGGTCAAAAGCGACACGGAATAATGAAGGAAGTGTGGCATGAAGAGATGAAGAGAAGGGGCTGAGGGTAACAGGTCCAAAGCGATACGGAATAATGAAGGAAGTGTGGCATGAAGAGATGAAGAGAAGGGGCTGAGGGTAGCAGGTCAAAAGCGATACGGAATAATGAAGGAAGTGTGGCATGAAGAGATGAAGAGAAGGGGCTGAGGGTAGCAGGTCAAAAGCGACACGGAATAATGAAGGAAGTGTGGCATGAAGAGATGAAGAGAAGGGGCTGAGGGTAGCAGGTCAAAAGCGACACGGAATAATGAAGGAAGTGTGGCATGAAGAGATGAAGAGAAGGGGCTGAGGGTAACAGGTCAAAAGCGACACGGAATAATGAAGGAAGTGCGGCATGAAGAGATGAAGAGAAGGGGCTGAGGGTAACAGGTCAAAAGCGATACGGAATAATTAAGGAAGTGTGGCATGAAGAGAGGAAGAGAAGGGGCTGAGGGTAACAGGTCAAAAGCGATACGGAATAATGAAGGAAGTGTGGCATGAAGAGAGGAAGAGAAGGGGCTGAGGGTAACAGGTCAAAAGCGATACGGAATAATGAAGGAAGTGTGGCATGAAGAGATGAAGAGAAGGAGCTGAGGGTAGCAGGTCCAAAGCGATACGGAATAATGAAGGAAGTGTGGCATGAAGAGATGAAGAGAAGGGGCTGAGGGTAGCAGGTCAAAAGCGACACGGAATAATGAAGGAAGTGTGGCATGAAGAGATGAAGAGAAGGGGCTGAGGGTAACAGGTCAAAAGCGACACGGAATAATGAAGGAAGTGTGGCATGAAGAGATGAAGAGAAGGGGCTGAGGGTAGCAGGTCAAAAGCGATACGGAATAATGAAGGAAGTGTGGCATGAAGAGATGAAGAGAAGGGGCTGAGGGTAGCAGGTCAAAAGCGATACGGAATAATGAAGGAAGTGTTGCATGAAGAGATGAAGAGAAGGGGCTGAGGGTAGCAGGTCAAAAGCGACACGGAATAATGAAGGAAGTGTGGCATGAAGAGAGGAAGAGAAGGGGCTGAGGGTAACAGGTCAAAAGCGATACGGAATAATGAAGGAAGTGTGGCATGAAGAGATGAAGAGAAGGGGCTGAGGGTAACAGGTCAAAAGCGATACGGAATAATGAAGGAAGTGTGGCATGAAGAGATGAAGAGAAGGGGCTGAGGGTAGCAGGTCAAAAGCGATACGGAATAATGAAGGAAGTGTGGCATGAAGAGATGAAGAGAAGGGGCTGAGGGTAACAGGTCAAAAGCGATACGGAATAATGAAGGAAGTGTGGCATGAAGAGAGGAAGAGACGGGTCTGAGGGTAGCAGGTCAAAAGCGACACGGAATAATGAAGGAAGTGTGGCATGAAGAGATGAAGAGAAGGGGCTGAGGGTAACAGGTCAAAAGCGATACGGAATAATGAAGGAAGTGTGGCATGAAGAGATGAAGAGAAGCGGCTGAGGGTAGCAGGTCAAAAGCGATACGGAATAATGAAGGAAGTGTGGCATGAAGAGATGAAGAGAAGGGGCTGAGGGTAGCAGGTCAAAAGCGACACGGAATAATGAAGGAAGTGTGGCATGAAGAGAGGAAGAGAAGGGGCTGAGGGTAGCAGGTCAAAAGCGATACGGAATAATGAAGGAAGTGTGGCATGAAGAGATGAAGAGAAGGGGCTGAGGGTAACAGGTCCAAAGCGATACGGAATAATGAAGGAAGTGTGGCATGAAGAGATGAAGAGAAGGGGCTGAGGGTAACAGGTCCAAAGCGATACGGAATAATGAAGGAAGTGTGGCATGAAGAGATGAAGAGAAGGGGCTGAGGGTAACAGGTCAAAAGCGATACGGAATAATGAAGGAAGTGTGGCATGAAGAGATGAAGAGAAGGGGCTGAGGGTAACAGGTCAAAAGCGATACGGAATAATGAAGGAAGTGTGGCATGAAGAGATGAAGAGAAGGGGCTGAGGGTAACAGGTCAAAAGCGATACGGAATAATGAAGGAAGTGTGGCATGAAAAGATGAAGAGAAGGGGCTGAGGGTAACAGGTCAAAAGCGACACGGAATAATGAAGGAAGTGTGGCATGAAGAGATGAAGAGAAGGGGCTGAGGGTAACAGGTCAAAAGCGATACGGAATAATGAAGGAAGTGTGGCATGAAGAGATGAAGAGAAGGGGCTGAGGGTAGCAGGTCAAAAGCGATACGGAATAATGAAGGAAGTGTGGCATGAAGAGATGAAGAGAAGGGGCTGAGGGTAGCAGGTCAAAAGCGATACGGAATAATGAAGGAAGTGTGGCATGAAGAGATGAAGAGAAGGGGCTGAGGGTAACAGGTCAAAAGCGATACGGAATAATGAAGGAAGTGTGGCATGAAGAGATGAAGAGAAGGGGCTGAGGGTAACAGGTCAAAAGCGATACGGAATAATGAAGGAAGTGTGGCATGAAGAGATGAAGAGAAGGGGCTGAGGGTAGCAGGTCAAAAGCGATACGGAATAATGAAGGAAGTGTGGCATGAAGAGATGAAGAGAAGGGGCTGAGGGTAGCAGGTCAAAAGCGATACGGAATAATGAAGGAAGTGTTGCATGAAGAGATGAAGAGAAGGGGCTGAGGGTAGCAGGTCAAAAGCGACACGGAATAATGAAGGAAGTGTGGCATGAAGAGAGGAAGAGAAGGGGCTGAGGGTAACAGGTCAAAAGCGATACGGAATAATGAAGGAAGTGTGGCATGAAGAGATGAAGAGAAGGGGCTGAGGGTAACAGGTCCAAAGCGATACGGAATAATGAAGGAAGTGTGGCATGAAGAGAGGAAGAGAAGGGTCTGAGGGTAGCAGGTCAAAAGCGACACGGAATAATGAAGGAAGTGTGGCATGAAGAGATGAAGAGAAGGGGCTGAGGGTAACAGGTCAAAAGCGATACGGAATAATGAAGGAAGTGTGGCATGAAGAGATTAAGAGAAGCGGCTGAGGGTAGCAGGTCAAAAGCGATACGGAATAATGAAGGAAGTGTGGCATGAAGAGATGAAGAGAAGGGGCTGAGGGTAGCAGGTCAAAAGCGACACGGAATAATGAAGGAAGTGTGGCATGAAGAGAGGAAGAGAAGGGGCTGAGGGTAACAGGTCAAAAGCGACACGGAATAATGAAGGAAGTGTGGCATGAAGAGATGAAGAGAAGGGGCTGAGGGTAACAGGTCAAAAGCGATACGGAATAATGAAGGAAGTGTGGCATGAAGAGATGAAGAGAAGGGGCTGAGGGTAGCAGGTCAAAAGCGACACGGAATAATGAAGGAAGTGTGGCATGAAGAGATGAAGAGAAGGCGCTGAGGGTAGCAGGTCAAAAGCGACACGGAATAATGAAGGAAGTGTGGCATGAAGAGATGAAGAGAAGGGGCTGAGGGTAACAGGTCAAAAGCGATACGGAATAATGAAGGAAGTGTGGCATGAAGAGATGAAGAGAAGGGGCTGAGGGTAGCAGGTCAAAAGCGACACGGAATAATGAAGGAAGTGTGGCATGAAGAGATGAAGAGAAGGCGCTGAGGGTAGCAGGTCAAAAGCGACACGGAATAATGAAGGAAGTGTGGCATGAAGAGAGAAAGAGAAACGATTGGGGGTAGCAGATCAAAGGCGACACGGAATAATATGAAATGAATTTCAACAAAGTTAAAAGTAGATGCCGTAAAAGACGAGATGTTCAAGCATAGCTTGAAAAGGCCAACGGGCGAAATTCGGGGAGATAGGTACAAATTGAACATTTTAAGACCGACAGCGACTCTGATCATGAAATGTCGACCGCCTGATAGGCCGAAACGTTACCCCGCAGTCAGTTATTTGGCGTATCGAGGCTTTATAATGTGATTGGTCATGTGAAAATGTTGTATTTTAGCGTCGAAACCACTTGTTCGATTCCGTCGCCCTTTGGCACACATGATCATTAACGTCTACATTTACACTAGCCTGTTCTCTTATATTGCAAACATATAGTCACATTTTCGCTTTCGCTTGGACCTATCACTGTCCCTATCACTGTGCTGACATTCACACTGCTACAACGGGCACGGCCAACAAAGGTCAAACCAGCGTCATCGTTAACATCCGTGTTCCATGCCAAATTCATCTTTGTCTGCGGGTGGGCTTGAAATGTCAACTACGTAACCTTACAGTGACAAATGTGCCGGGCCCTTTCCACTCCGCCCTTATGGCCGCTGCGTGCTTAGCAATAACATACGCTTCCTGGGCCTCAGCAGTGCTTTGATAGCGTTTAATGGTTACCGCAGACTAACAGGCGGACCATACCGATATATCAGTCCGACACTATTGGATGAAAACGCTCTGGAATTTAAATAACTAGAGATTAGATGCGAGTGGTTCGTATCAAACCTCCAGCAATTTGTAAAGTTGATTTCTCACCGTTTTTGATTTTTGAATTTATGTATGACGACCTACGATATGGATGGATCTGTTATGGACATAGCACAATATAAATATAAATTCTATAACAGGCCATTTAATGAGGCTAGGAATGCAGCTACTCAGCCCTCAGAAACATGTACGAACTGACACCATCACTGGTTTGTTTCTCAGCATCCAGCTACACAAGAAATATTGATCATGATGTCATAATAATATTTTTTGCGGCCCGAGAATACGTTAAAATGACGCTGACTCCGGTTGCCTTTGTAAACAACCGTCCGCATGGGAGCCCCCTAAGACGTAGTTTGGTAGAAAACGTCATATCCGGTTTCAGTATTGTTTTGGCGTGAGGGCCTAATATTCCCAAACATTGATTTTTTATCGATATTATACATATATGTTGCAAAAATAAGCCAGGACGACCCATATTGCTACCATATAAGCCCTTTCCAGATCTGCCAAGTAGTATAAACGTTCTCTTGGGGCCTTTCAGTGGTCTGACCCGGGACGTATTTAAGAGTAGCCATGGAATATTCCCCACCTTGATCATCAGGGAAATGTGTTTGTGACGCTGGCTTTCCGCCAGATAACCACATGACATATCAGTACTCCCGCAAAGAAACCCAATCCATGAAGTATATGATATTTGCTCAGCATGACATTGCTGCATTAGCCCCAAAGATTGCATATTTTAAAAATATTTTTAAATATATATGTATATATATGCTATAACACCGCCCACCGACAACGCCAAAGCAGAAGGGTTTGTCGCCGACATCGCTGACGATTAATGTGTTGATCTTGAGTTGGGCAGGACATATTCCTAGGAAGCTGGCTCGTTATAACGCGAACGACGACCACGCCCCCTCGCCCCCCCCCCTCCTGCCACCTCCGCTCAGCACCAACCCTCTCCAACCCCCACAGCCCCCTGAGGGCCGGTAGACAGACGAGGCTGCAATTCCACGAAAGAGCCATTTTTGTCTGTCACATGGGTTGGCCCGGCGATCACGGCGGTTTCCTATGTTGGAAGGGAACTAAGAGCTTGATGCCGTGTGCTTTTGTCTTGGCACAATATGTCCATGTCAACTGACGCCAGTAATATTTTATGTTCGGGTGACACACGGTGCCCTTGGGGCGAAATGGGCTGAGGGGACAGTATGGGGTTGGCAGTGGGATGGAGGGGATGGGGATGTTGGCAGTTGGATGGAGGGGATGGGGGTGTTGGCAGTGGGATGGTGGGGTAGGGTGTGGGGAGCGGGATGGAGGGGATGGGGGTGTTGGTAGTGGGATGGAGGGGATGGGGGTGTTGGCAGTGGGATGGAGGGGATGGGGGTGTTGGTAGTGGGATGGAGGGGATGGGGGTGTTGGCAGTGGGATGGAGGGGATGGGGGTGTTGGCAGTGGGATGGAGGGGATGGGGGTGTTGGCAGTGGGATGGAGGGGATGGGGGTGTTGGCAGTGGGATGGTGGGGTAGGGTGTGGGGAGCGGGATGGAGGGGTGGACGGGACTGGCGGAGACGCGACAGAAGGTGTGTGCCGACGGTGCGTGGACCGGAGAGGGGAGGGGGCAGGGTTGCGCGGGTGAGGGCCGGGCTGTGCTAGGATCAGCCATTGAATACGGCGGCCCCATTCGGCGAAAATGACGGCAATTTGTCACTGCATCCGGCAAGGCTGGGTCTGCGGTGTCCAGGTGCCATACACATCCCGACAATAACAGAACCTCTCCTGCCGGCGGCGAGGCTTGACTCCTCCGCCCCTTCCCCCCTCATCTCCACCGCCCCCTCCCCACCGTCATAGTCGCCCCTCAGTCGACAACAGTTGCCCTCGCAGCCCAGCCTCAAATGATTGCCTCCCAGCCAGGTTGTCTCCAAGCCTCAAATTGTTGCCTCCCAGCCTCGAATGGTTGCCTCCCAACCTCCAGAGGTTGCCTCCCAGCCCCCTATGGTTGCCTCCCAGCCTCCAATGGTTGCCTCCGATGGTTTCCTCCCAGCCTCCAATGGTTGCCTCTCGGCCTCCAATGGTTGCCTCCCAACCTTCAACGATTACCACCCAGCCTCCTACGGTTGCCTCCCAGCCTCCAATGGTTGCCTCTCAGCCTCCAATGGTTACCTCCCAGCTTTTCAATAGTTGCCTCCAAGCCTCCAATGGTTGCTTCTCAACCTCCAATGGTTACCTCCCAGCTTTTCAACGGTTGCCTCCCAGCCTCCGATGGTTGCCTCGCAGCCTCCAACGGTTGCCTCTCAGTCCCCAAGGGTTACCACCCAGCCTCCTATGGTTGCCTCCCACCCTCCAGTGGTTGCCTCCGATGGTTGCCTCCCAGCCTCCAATGGTTGTCTCTCAGCCTCCTTTGGTTACCTCCCAGCCTCCAATGGTTGCCTCTCAGCCTCCTATGGTTGCCTCCCTCGCTCCAGTCGTTCCCTTCGATGGTTGCCTTTCAGCCTCCAATGGTTGCCTCCCAGCCTCCAATGGTTGCCTCCAAGCCTCCAATGGTTGCCTACCCACCTCCAACGGTTGCCTCTCAGTCCCCAAGGGTTACCACCCAGCCTCCAATGGTTGCCTCTCAGCCTCCAATGGTTGCCTCTCAGCCTCTGATTGTTGCCTCCAAGCCTCCAGTGGTTGCCTCCCAGCCTCCAATGGTTGTCTCCAATCCTCCAATGGTTGCCTCCCCGCCTCCAACGGTTGCCTCGCAGTCCCCAAGGGTTACCACACAGCCTCCTGTGGTTGCGGTCCATATAATTATATACACGTATATATATAGAACTACATCCGGATAGCCGTCAAGGGGAAGTGGCTACTGAGGGAGGTAACCGGTGGTAACGGTGAGCTCGACCTTAGAGAACTACGCAGCTGACAGGTTGCAGGCACCTTCCATTAACCCGTTAGTGACCCGCCCTCCCAAGTTCCCCAGAGCCCAACGACCATTGTACTATTCCCCAGTATTTATCCCTGTCCGGCCTCTTGTAATGGGTTCTGATTGTACTGGTTTGATGGCTGCCTCGCTATTTATGACAACCATTATAGCGGTTGGGTTTTGGGTCAGCAGTTTTCTCGCACAATGCAGCGCAGATGAAGCAGCTATTTTTACCCTTTTCAATGGTTTCCGTGGCGAAAGTCGCCTCTGTCACGGTTGCCAAATTGACTGGGTACGTACGAGGCTTGGCGCAGGGTGTACGTCTTTTTTGTTACGTTTATGTCTTTTTCGATGAAATCGAAGAATCCCGGAACCGGTTTAAATTGGGTGTCGCTAGAATGGTGTCATCGCATAACGCAGCTAGTTTGTTAGTAATACTTTATTTTGCGACGTCGCGGAAGGAGTTGTTCATGGATTGATTGGAGAGTCAATTTGATCACGAATGGCCATATATGAGGCATTGTTGCCGACTTCACAAGATGAGCCACTTGGGTGTGGGTGTGGGTGTGGGTGTGGGTGTGGGTGTGGGTGTGGGTGTGGGTGTGGGTGTGGGTGTGGGTGTGGGTGTGGGTGCGGGTGTGGGTGTGGGTGTGGGTGTGGGTGTGGGTGTGGGTGTGGGTGTGGGTGTGGGTGTAAGGGTGTGGGTGTAAGGGTGTGGGTGTAAGGGTGTGGGTGTAAGGGTGTGGGTGTAAGGGTGTGGGTGTAAGGGTGTGGGTGTAAGGGTGTGGGTGTAAAGGTATGGATGTAAAGGTGTGGGTGTAAGGGTGTGGGTGTGGGAGTAACGGTGTTGGTGTGGGTATAAGGGTGTGGGTGTAAGGGTGTGGGTGTAAGGGCATAGGTGTAAGGGTGTGGGTGTAAGGGCGTGGGTGTAAAGGTGTGGGTGTAAGGGTGTGGGTGTAAGTGTGTGGCTGTAGGGATGTGGGTGTAAGAGTGTGGGTGTAAAGGTGTTGGGGCAAGGGTGTGGGTGTAAGGGTGGGGGTGTAAGGGTGTGGGTGTAAGGGTGTGGGTGTAAGTGTGTGGGTGTAAGGGTGTGGGTGTAAGGGTGTGGGTGTAGGGATGTGGGTGTAAGGGTGTGGGTGTAAGAGTGTGGGTGTAAGAGTGTGGGTGTAAAGGTGTTGGTGCAGGGGTGTGGGTGTAAGGGTGTGGGTGTAAGGGTGTGGGTGTTAAGGTGTAGGTGTAAGGGTGTGGGTGTAAGGGTGTGGGTGTAAGGGCGTAGGTGTAAGGGTGTGGGTGTAAGGGCGTGGGTGTAAAGGTGTGGGTGTAAGGGTGTGGGTGTAAGTGTGTGGCTGTAGGGATGTGGTTGTAAGAGTGTGAGTGTAAAGGTGTTGGTGCAAGGGTGTGGGTGTAAGGGTGGGGGTGTAAGGGTGTGGGTGTAAGGGTGTGGGTGTAAGGGTGTGGGTGTTAAGGTGTAGGTGTAAGGGTGTGGGTGTAAGAGTGTGGGTGTAAAGGTGTGGGTGCAAGGGTGTGGGTGTGGGAGTAACGGTGTAGGTGTGGGTGTAAGGGCGTGGTGTAAGGGTGTTGGTGCAAGGGTGTGGGTGTAAGTGTGTGGGTATAAGGGTGTGGGTGTAAAGGTGTGGGTTTAAGGGTGTGGGTGTAAATGTGAGTGTAAGAATGTGGGTGTAAGGGTGTGGGTGAAATGGTGTGGGTGTAGAGGTGTGGGTGTAAGGGTGTGGGTGTAAGGGTGTGGGTGTAAGGGTGTGGGTGTAGAGGTGTGAGTGTAAGGGTGTGGGTGTAAGGGTGTGGGTGTAAATGTGAGTGTAAGAATGTGGGTGTAAGGGTGTGGGTGTAAGGGTGTGGGTGTAGAGGTGTGGGTGTAAGGGTGTGGGTGTAAGGGTGTGGGTGTAAGGGTGTGGGTGTAAGGGTGTGGGTGTAAGGGTGTGGGTGTAAGGGTGTGGGTGTAAGGGTGTGAGTGTAAGGGTGTGGGTGTAAGGGTGTGGGTGTAAGGGTGTGGGTGTAAAGGTGTGGGTGTAGGAGTGTGGGTGTAAGGGTGTGGGCGTAAGAATGTGGGTGTAAGGGTGTGGGTGTAGAGGTTTGGGTGTAAGGGTGTGGGTGTAAGGGTGTGGGTGTAGAGGTTTGGGTATAAGGGTGTGGGTGTAAGGGTGTGGGTGTAAATGTGAGTGTAAGGGTGTGGGTGAAATGGTGTGGGTGAAATGGTGTGGGTGTAGAGATGTGGGTGTAAGGGTGTGGGTGTAAGGGTGTGGGTGTAAGGGTGTGGGTGTAGAGGTGTGAGTGTAAGGGTGTGGGTGTAAGGGTGTGGGTGTAAATGTGAGTGTAAGAATGTGGGTGTAAGGGTGTGGGTGTAAGGGTGTGGGTGTAAGGGTGTGGGTGTAAGGGTGTAGGTGTAAGGGTGTGGGTGTAAGGGTGTGGGTGTAAGGGTGTGGGTGTAAGGGTGTGGGTGTAAGAGTGTGGGTGTAAGGGTGCAGGTGTAAGGGTGTGGGTGTAAGAGTGTGGGTGTAAGGGTGTGGGTGTAAAGGTGTGGGTGTAGGAGTGTGGGTGTAAGGGTGTGGGTGTAAGAATGTGGGTGTAAGGGTGTTTGTGTAAGGGTGTGGGTGTATGGGTGTGGATGTAAGGGTGTGGGTGTAAGGGTGTGGTGCTTGGGGTAGGGCTATTATCGACCGAAGGACCAGCGTTTGACTCATAACGATGTCATTAACAGCACATCGGAAGTAATTCTACCTTGTCACTTCCTTAATTACCACACTAAGTACCTTGATGACCATGTCCGTGCCAGTCGCCTTCCAACATATGGATCCTTCTTTGATGTAGGCTTATATCGATGCAAACCTAAACCACCGTGTGATTTGGATTTCTTAATTGTGTTTCAGTTACATTGGATATACTTGTCTGCGGTTGTCTTGCTTTGTGATATCAAGTGATAACAGTGAGTCCAGCTGGTTCCACTGGTCTCGGCTTAGAGGGATCAGCCCTTTAGCCGAGAAGGTAGAGAGGCGGCCTCGATATCGGGAAGTTGTGAGTTCGACTCCCACGGGGACAAAACCTGCGCCCGGCGTGGCATTCAGTTCACCTCCTTGAACAGTTAGTGCCACGCCAACATTGAGCCTCAGATTATCTCTGCTCATTGGCTTGAACTCAACCATGAGGACAATACACGCCCTCGACAACAGATGCGTACGCATTGCATCAAAGCTCACCTGTCAATCTTGTGACATCATTGGGGAATATCTAAATAACCCGGACCTCACTTTTGCTACTTTGACGAACGCGTTTATAGTGATATAGTGGAATAAACTGTTAACTCCCCATCAAAACAAATTGTTATTTGTTTATCTTCCCTATACAAAGCTTACTCTGAGCTAAAAAAAATCGTACACGAACACTTTAATGAAGCTATATAGGAAAGGTGAACCATGACTCAAGTCCCCTATATGACCGACCGCCATATAGAGCGCATTCAACTTGAGACCGAACGATTGCAGCTGACCAAATTAACAACACTTTGGAAGCCGCACAAATATGTTTGCCAAGCCAATTGGGGTGAATTTCAAAGTTTCTTTCTCCTGCGACTTCCTGGTTTCCAAGTTGGCGTGTTTAGAAGCAGGGCATAAATCCGCAAGTAGCTCTTAGTCTGGTAATGAACCTTCGTAACATACCTGAGGCGCTCTTTTTGTGCTAGTTGTCACGTGATCAGTTCCCGAGCAGCGCCAGACCGGAAGTAGCGGTCGTTGACACCAGTGTTTTGTTATGTCGTGCCTTGCATGCGGATAAGTTTCTTTTTATCTCGCAACCGGGTCCGTCAAAATTACATGGAACATCAAATTAAAAATGAATCGAAAATGTCGTGCTAATTGGCAAGCCTAAAATGCTTATTACTTAAAGGTTTCGATGTGACCTATTTAATAGACGTGTGAATGGTTAACGTTAACGAATAAAGAATCTGCCTTAACATATGAAATCGTGCATTTATACGAGAGGATATCACAAGGCGATAGGCCCCTCTCCCATCCCTTTCCCTCCCATGTGGCGGGCTCACAGAAAGGAGGATTACTGGAAGAGGTGTATCAGTAATTAAGAAACTAATCTCTCTGTCTTTTATGATCTCCACCATGGGTTTCATATGGTCTCTGAGTGATCGGGTGATGCATCTTGGAGCAGCATAACGCGCCGGACAATACGCGGACCCAGCCTGCAAGCATAACGAAATACCACATAAAAAAAATTCTATAGTTTTGTTCAGTTCTTACAATGGTGTTTTTAGTTAGCTATGTTGTACTGCTTTCACTGAAGAAATACTATATATCAATGAGGTGGCACATGTTGTATATAAGTCCAGAGTTTAAAAAAGTTAAACAGAGAAGAGCATGTGACTTTTCCTCTCATATCGCAGTGGTGGTCGAGACGAAATGCTTCAGCCTATTTAGTATCAATGATAATAATTTCAAAGAATATTTTGAAACGTGCATTCCTGAGTTTCACGATTTTTCGAAAAAAAATATAACACAAGTAGACTAGTCAATCATAAAAATCGTAAAAAATCATGAAAATAGCCTAGTTGCCAGTTGGGCTGAGAAATGAAAGAAGCTAATTATAACCCAGATATGAAGCTCCTACAAAAGCCTCCTACATGCGACCACCCGCACGACCCAACCCTCCCTGTCGACCTCCCATCCTCCCCCCAACGCCATATTCTTTCATCACTACTCCCTTTTTCTGTCTCCGCATGCCCGCTCCTCCCTCCCCCCCCCCCCGCTGTTTCCCAGCACCCTGTGTCACCAATATAGCCTTGTGGGCTAATACAATGATTGTATCCAGCCTTGTACGGCAGGTAATCCTTGCCTCCGAACAGCTCCGAGTGGCTGTTTCCTCTCATCAACTATTAGCCTCTCTCACATGTCTCGACCCCTTGCCCGCATACGCCACTCAACGGGGAGACCTTGACCTTGCAGCCATGTCGACCCTGACCTTGGCAATTTTATACTTCAACGAGATCGAGTGCCCGTATGAAAACGAGGGGGTGCGTGTGACAAACGATGAAGACGTGAGCCACACGACGAGGAATTCCCGGCAGCTGTCAGGATCACGCCCGACTATGGTCCAGAAAAAACCTCTTGTGTCTCAGTTTTGTTGTGATAGACCTTATTATGTATTGGTTGGTTGGTTATTCAGGACGCTTTCTTAACCTCTTTTGGTCATATCGCGTCAATGGGAGAAGATAGGGAGAGGGGAGCCATGTCCCCGGGGGTAACTCCCTTCTCTTTACGTAGATAGACATGGGATCTTTATCCTGCGACCACACAGACATGGCCACAGCAGGGTTCGAACCACCGATCCACGTGCCGTTAGGCTCTCAGGTGGCCAGAGCACTCAATGCGAGCGCTGTAGCCCACTGAGCTAGACATGTGTCGGTCTATCTGGCTAATCTCGGACTCAACCATCGCTCGTGTTAGCAAACAAAAATATTAGCACACAGACTATGTTGATGAAAAAGCATACGTCTACAGAACCACAAGCAGAGACGGGGAAGACGGAGGAAAGCAGAAAAAACAGAGGCTAAATCCCATTCTCTTTTGTGCACAATTCTTCATAATTCTGTCAATTGGAGAGGTAAGTGGAATTAAGCAGTGCCGCCTGGAGCTGGCATTCTTTCTAACTTCCGGTAGTCAGAATAGGCTGTGCGGCGCGACGCTTTAATGGCTAACGGTGAGCACCAACAGATTTAGACACGGATCCCAACCGAGGAATATTTAACGAAGTCATTCCTGGAAGCCTAGACCGGCTCTCACCTTTCCATCATTGATTCACACAGAGGCAGGTGGTACTGTAGCGTCAGAGATGGGCTGTAGAATGGGGGGGGGGGGGGAGGGGGTGGGGGGGGAGGGGGATGGGGGGAGGGAGATGGGGATGGGGGGGGGGGGATAGGGGGGTCGGCATTCCAGAGAGGGACGCTTTTTGCATATTTTTACATTTACTGCAATATTTATATGCCACGTGTTTCGCCGTCTGACATGGTCGGGCAGATTATGGTTCTCAGTAATATGGACATATTGTGTTGTGGCTGTTCGGGTGCCATGAGATATGTACGCGTATGTACCTCTAACCACCGCTGTGATCAAGAATACATTGACTAGATCATTACTCAACATCTGTTTCAACTTGTTTCGTATATTATTATTATCAGGTTCTTCTTTGGCCCATTTTATCCCTTGAGTGCAAAAATTAATTGAAACGCCATTCCATATATCCATCAATAAAAAGAAAAAGAAAAAAAGAAAAGAAATAAGAAATCCATCTCGCACAAATATAGCAAATGCCGCCATTAGATACATATACTTTTCGGTAGAAGGGATCACATGTTGCAGGCAAAGGATCAGCACATAGCATTGGACCAAAGGACGAACTTCACCATGGACGACCCACTTTATGTCCCCCCGTCTGGGGACTATCGCCAATTACATGATGGATACACTGAGACATTTTAATGTGACTGACTGCAGTGGGGACCAATTTGGCTTGTTATTACAATCATCAGGTAATGAGTAGCCAATTTAGGTTGCATGTGAATATCAAGTTGAGGATGACGTCATACCTGTGAGTGACGGTCAGGTTGCGGGTTAGGGATGACATCATTCATGTGATTATCAGGTTGTAGGTAGGAGATGACGTCTTACATGTGACTGTCAGATAAGGGCTTGGGGATGACGTCATACATGTGACTGTCAGGTAGGGGCTTGGGGATGACGTCATGCATGTGATTGTCAGGTAGGGGCTTGGAGATGACGTCATACATATGACTGTCAGCTACGGACTTGGTGATGACGTCATACATGTGACTGTCAGATAAGGGCTTGGAGATGACGTCTTACATGTGACTATCAGATAAGGGCTTGGAGATAACGTCATATATGTGACTGTCAGGTAGGGGCTTGGAGATAACGTCATATATGTGACTGTCAGGTAGGGGCTTGGGGATGACGTCATATATGTGACTGTCAGGTAGGGGCTTGGGGATGACGTCATACATGTGACTGTCAGGTAGGGGCTTGGGGATGACGTCATACATGTGACTGTCAGGTAGGGGCTTGGAGATGACGTCATGCATGTGACTGTCGATCAGGCAAGGACTTGGAGATGACGTCATGCATGTGACTGTCAGGTACGAGCTTGGGATGACGTCATACATGTGACTGACAGGTAGGGGCTTTGGGATGACGTCATACATGTGACTGTCAGGTACGGGCTTGGGGATGACGTCATGCATGTGATTGTCAGGTAGGGGCTTGGAGATGACGTCATACATATGACTGTCAGCTACGGACTTGGTGATGACGTCATACATGTGACTGTCAGATAAGGGCTTGGGGATGACGTCATGACTGTCAGGTGGGGGTATGGGGGTGACGTCATGCATGTGACTGTCAGGTAGGGGCTTTGGGATGACGTCATACATGTGACTGTCAGGTACGGGCTTGGGGATGACGTCATGCATGTGATTGTCAGGTAGGGGCTTGGAGATGACGTCATACATATGACTGTCAGCTACGGACTTGGTGATGACGTCATACATGTGACTGTCAGATAAGGGCTTGGGGATGACGTCATGACTGTCAGGTGGGGGTATGGGGGTGACGTCATGCATGTGACTGTCAAGTAGGGGCTTGGGGATGACGTCATACATGTGACTGTCAGGTAGGGGCTTTGGGATGACGTCATACATGTGACTGTCAGGTAGGGGTTTGGAGATGACGTCATACATGTGATTGTCAGGTAGGGACTTGGAGACGACGTCATACATGTGACTGTCAGGTAGGGGCTTGGGGATGACGTCATACATATGACTGTCAGGTACGGACTTGGTGATGACGTCATACATGTGACTATCAGATAAGGGCTTGGGGATGACGTCATACATGTGACTGTCAGGTAGGGGCTTGGGATGACGTCATACATGTGACTGTCGATCAGGCAAGGCTTGGGGATGACGTCATACATGTGACTGTCAGGTATAGGCTTGGGGATGACGTCATGCATGTGATTGTCAGGTAGGGGCTTGGAGATGACGTCATATATGTGACCGTCAGGTACGGGCTTGGTGATGACGTCATAGATGTGACTGTCAGGTAGGGGCTTGGGGATGACGTCATACATGTGACTGTCAGGTAGGGGCTTGGTGGTGACGTCATACATGGGATTGATCAGCTTGTGGATTGTGAATAACCTCATCTGTAAATGTCAGGTTGGGGGTTATGGATGACGTCATACATGCGGCTATAAGGTCTGCAAATTAAATTTAATTGATCCGATCTATTAAGACCAGCGACATCATGCGGTGGGACGGCGATAGACGGGTAGATATTGCAGTACAGTGAATTACTTACGGGGAATTGGGCGCGAGGTGCACAGAGAAGGTAAGGCAACATCTAGTGTGATGAGACGCAACCCAATTTAAACAAGGGACAACTTTCACTGCAGAGATGAGGTCAGATAGCACCCCCCCGCCCCACCCATCGCCGTAAGGGGCTTTGGAACCGCCATCATCACTACTGTGGTGTGATATTGGAGATGGGTGGCGGCGGCGGCGGAGAAAGCGAGTGGTAGTGACACGCCATGCGGCCGGGCAGAGAGCCCGGTAAGCGAGCGTGCATTCCACGTTCGTCTTTCATTACGGACGGTAATTGGACGCAGTCGGTGATTGCCAGTAGTCTCTAAAAAGGGTTAGAGCTGCCGTTTGCCATTGGCGCCGGTAGTGGCGGTCCCTGACCGCGCCCATGGGGACCAGGGTAATGGGGCGGGGGGGGGGGGAGGAATGTCCATGGGGACCAGGGTGGGAGGGGGGGGGGGTGGAAAGCCAGCGTAACACGCGCCGGGGCTTTTGACTTTTAGAGGTGGACGATAATAGGGAGAGGGGGATGTCTCGGTCCAGCCGCCATTTTGGTGTGGAGTTTACGTGGCAACTACGGCCGTTACTTAAAGTGGCGATAAATGGGTGGACGAGGATCCGCCGGTCGCGGCAATATGGTGAGTATTAGCGGGGATAAAAGTGCCAGAAGACACTTGGCTTGAGGCCGAATGGCATTATTATTGTCGGCTCAAGGTCACGGGCCCAGGCCCATAGTCGTAATCACCAACGCTATATCATCGTGCTGATTAATAGGTTCTCAGTTGATGCTCTTTCTTTAGCGAAATAGTGGTCCCCTCATCAGTAAGATATCAGTCATTGCAACGCTGTAACAATGCATAAAGACGTCACTTTTTGAAGTGATACAGATATTAATCAGGGGCAAAGGTGGGGGTGGGTAGTTTTGGGTTAAGACACTCAATGCTGGTTCGCGTGAGAGAGGGAGGGGGTTGGTATGTGTTGACATAACGAACTTTTATGTGACATTTGTTGCTTTCCCTTATGGAAGATCTAGCCAATTATTTGCTTTTCATTTTATTTTAAGGAGGGGGGGGGGGGGGTGGGGGGAGTGGAGAATCTGTGTTTGGATTTTCGTTTGATACAAGTAACACGCGAATATTGGTCGATGCCAGGATATTAACAGAACTGAATTGGTCTGGTTTAACTATGTATTATGACCGTTTTTTAGGTGACCTGATAATCGGAGCCGCGGAAGGGGCCGGGGAGGTGTCGGCATTAGGCCAACATCATTACATTTCCACGATTTCACTGACCAGTGGTCTACTCCCGGCTGCGACATCCGCTGACCTTGTGGCATAATTATGTAACGCCCAATGCTATGAGGCGCTAAAATTGGACGTTCCGTTTGTAAAGACCGGGGTCAAGGTTATGTGTACCTAGAGTCCGAGGGAACACGTAGGCCCGGTGTCAAGGTCATCCTTCTGGTGCATTTGGTTAAAGACAACCAACAATGAGTCGCCAGTAATTTTTAATACTGATGTTTCAGAATATTTTTTTTACGATTTGGAACGTTTACTATATTTATAATACTGATTGGAACTGAACACCGAAATCTATGGATTTTGAGAAGTCGAATTGTTTTAACTCTCCTACATTAGGAAATGACTGTCTTTGTAGTTCACATGTTTGATATGATGAGCGCAAGGCTGGCGTCGATCCCGATGGTGCTCCACCACTTTGCGCCAGGTCTCAGCAATAACATACTGGGTGCAGTTTTCAACGTCTTGCTCGTGTGTCAAGAGTAGCTGACCTGTTCTTGCGAACTTCTAGAAGATTAGGTTAAGACTTCGTACCCACGACCTGTTGATCTGCCACAGCTCAGCATATTTACCAACTGAGCTAGGGGGACTCCCCGCATGTCCTCAAACCACGAACTGACCGCGTTCTATTTCTACTTCGTAATGTTGCACCAAATCACCACATTCGAAGTACATCCCGAATATTAAAACCCGCCAAAAATCAGAGAGATGATAAAATGTCAGTTTGACAGCAAGCACATATTGTGAAAAATAGCAACTGGTTGTCGTTTTGGGTGTAATGAGCGTAAGCACTATGGGAAGTAGCCTATTGCTTCCACTCAGACCTGGTCTAGCCCCAGGGAATGCTGGGATGGGTACAGCGCAGGGAGATGCGATTAAGCCGTGTTGTGAATGTGGATCACGACCTGATGAACGCGGCCGTTGCAGAATCCAATTACAACCGGGCCCAGAGAGCAGACGAGAGAGTGAGGCTCGTGTGTGAACTCTGAGCAGCGGATTGATATGCTTCAGATATCAGAACCATGCCCGTAATTACGAATCCGTGCCGTCACTGAATTATGAATGCCCTTTATGTACGGTGGGCCAGTGCTTTTGTCGATGAGCTGCTTCGCATGGTAACTCAGCGGCTCCCCTCGCCTGTGTCCAGTCATACAGGAAATGAGGTTACTGCGTGGTGAAAATTAGACCAAGGTTCTGTATCTAGAGCCTATATTGAAGAGCAAGTCCATAACAATAAAGTAAAACAGTAAAGTAGTGAATTAAAGTTAAAAGAAGTCAATAATTCAGTATTTTATTTGAGATAAAATGCATTCATTAATTCAGTATTAAATTTGAGATAAATAGCCGGAAGTTGCCTTCGGGCATCGGGATACGTATGTGGCTAATGTGTAATGGCTCGAAGAAAAATATTGGTGTTAAGGAGAGACGTCCCAAGGTCAGACTAGGCCGTTATTCTACTGGCAAGGAGAATAAGGTGACCGCCAGTCTTTACGTGACATTATTTGCCTCAGATTACCAATGCTAAAGTTCCGGACCGATTTTTTGCAAGAACATAATGGGCTGTATTTAAGACGTAGCAGCTGATATCAAGTTGAAGCCAATAGAGCGTATGTTCCCAAAAATATATAAGTTGACATATTTGTGGTTGGAATATGAAACTTTAACAATGTGAAACGCAAATTATATTTATGGTGCATTTGTGACTTAGACTAATATGTCTTATGTAAAGCCTTCCTGCCCAGGAACTACGAGTCGTTGAAGAAACCGTCAAGAGATACGGACTAGCTACGCTTCCAGACTCGTGGTATCATACGAATGTTATGGTGTATCCTATGTATGTAAGTCGTACGCGAGTCATGTTTAAAGCATCATGGCCATTAATAGACACAAGTAAATATCAGATGTATATGGTACAAACCTGGCCTGTGCCGTACCCTAAACAGGCAAACCTAACTATTGAGCTGGAGGTACCTATTGTTGTTAACACCGGTACGGGTGACCTTATCCAGCCCTCTAAATGTCTTGGTAAACATCCAGCAGTGTGTCACAATACCCCAGTATGCAGATGTCCTCTGCTTGCGTGGCTTGATCACAATAAGATAGAGGTAGGGAAATGTCCGTTTCAGACTAAGCCTATACCCGAGGAAAGTGAAATTCAGGAGGTTGGTCCAAATCAATATGCAATAATATCCTTAAGGTAAACAGTACGCTATCATTGTCCAGGACAGACCGAACGAGCAGGCAAGATACTGCATGGAACCCATTTGATAGTCCTAGATAGTCCCTGTTTGTTAAACGGACAAAATTGGTAAATTCACTCGATAGTTTTTGCAACCTCGAATGCCACCTATACGTTTCCGAAAGGTGACTTTCATCTTAATCTAACCATACGAGTACCCGCAGAAGTTGCGATTGAAATAATGGATAACATCAAAGGAGGAGTTCTGGCAGACGCAAACCTCATGCCTCTGGACAAAGTAGAAATTGTCCCATACTATGCCTTCTCCAGGAACAAAGCAACTTATGGATTACGTATCTCGATGGTTGTGATCAGTATTATAAGAATTCTTTGAACTTGGCTGTCACAGGAAATGTCCTAAGGTATTCCCTAAGTTTAAATGATATTCACCACCTTTGGACCAACCAATCCATGTTAATCCCAGCCATTCGACTCAGTCGAATGCTCCTGTTGCGTTTTTCGAGACAACTATTGGCCAGGAAGCAATGAAGGTTCATAATACGGTTGAAGATATGATTGTAGAAGAGTCTGTGCGTAAACCCAGAAAGAGAGCCAATGATGATACTGATGATGAAAATGTGAAAGCTGTAAGAAAGCACGTATGTCGGGAATGAGCGTTGAAATTCCGATCGAACAGGAATAATCCGTATAGGAAAAACTACCTTGTAATTGTCTCGATAATAGGAATGGAATGTGACTTGTTGTAACGCGTGATGCGCTAACGTTATGGCTCCGATAGGTCTGGTTTAGGGAATCGCCTAGCTTGCCCGGAGTTAGCTAGAGTCATATGTTTAAAGCAGCCGACTTACATGCGCCATCTTGGATTTTATACATTTTAAAATCAAGACTAAAAATATGATGCATATATGTTTTATGTCTCGTTGAGTCGGTAAAACAACAATTTCAACATTAAAACTGTGCGGTCTAGTTTATCGCGCGCGGACGTCCTAGCGAGCCGCGGGCGACATCACATAGAATACCGAACAACGAACAGTCAGCGAACAGGCGCGCAGGGATATAAATCCGGCCACCAACTTCTGCTCCGGTGAACAAATTTTCTTCTCTCCGTATAGCCCACAGACTTTCATGGGTTTACATTCAAGACAGAATATACTTAGTTGACATGGGTTTACATTCAAGACAGAATATACTTAGTTGACATGGCGAAGAGATTGGTAATCTAAAAAATACAGAACATATTGCTCCACATATATTGTTCTGATATCGCAATACTTGATGCATTTACTACATGTTTTGCCGAATGTAGTGTTCGTATACCTATATGGCATTATATCATACTCATGTTGTTAACTGTGTTATACCCTACTTATTATGTTAACCGCGTGTATATCTCATGTTGGCAAATTGGTACCCAGGATTATTTGAATAAAAAGCGAAGTTTTTATTTTAAGATGGGGAGGGAACGTCCCCGCCCTGTACTTACTGCACTGGGCGGGACTAATCTGCGCCCAGAAGGGGGCAATGCGTAACTATGAGCTCTACACCTAGCTTGTCCTCGCTGCGCTGAATGTATTAAATGAGCTATGGTCTTACACTGTTTCTAGATGTTCCCAACTCGGTCGTCAGTTAATGAAGATTGAGACCCGCGTGGTAGTGGGTGAGGTCACTGCACCCACAAGCGACGATGCAATAACGTGTCCCAGTACTCGTGACGATGCAATAACGTGTCCCAGTACTCGTGACGATGTAACCGCGTGTCCCAGTACTCGTGACGATTAGTTGCTATATGCATATTCATTGGAACGTTCTGGATCAGCCGACCCGGCAGTCATAGACCCTTATACAGCTCCGGAAGGTAAGCGGGCGAACGTGATGTTTGCGTTCTGGAACCAGGACACGGGAGATAATGTGACAGTCGTCGCCCATAAGTCTGACCCGAAACCCAGAGACGCAAACTGTGGAAAGTGCATGAAAACATCTTGTCGCCAAGATCCTCCCACATTCCGGATAGGGGAGTACGCTCCCATGGGCGTAGATGCCTAGGGGTATACAAGGGGCTCGAATTCTGGAGTCGGAAGACGCCTGGAGAGAGGCTGACAAGAACCGAAGCCAGAAGTGAGAATGATCCGGTATCAACTTCACAACGAGATTTACTACCGCAGTAAATTAAGATTTTATTGAAATGCACGAGCAACTTCAACTGTGAGCCCGTACACGCCCTGGCCGAATCGAAACGTGTCACACTTGAGAATCGAAACCCCAGCCTAACATCAGGTCTCGATCTTAGAGTGCTCCACTGTAAGTAGTGACATGAGGCGGGACGTGAAGAGCGGGGGTCCATGCCTTAGGTGAAACAAGGCACACTCGGTCAAACACGTAAGGGTCTGGACCCCCAGTAGTTTCTCGTTAGATACGCCATCACATTAAAAACGTAATTACCCCCGTTTTCTCCGCCAAGATTCCATTAAATTGGCGTAAAACTAAAGACCGCAATTTTCCCCACCCGCCCGTGAAAAGGGGGAGACCACAAAACATATGTCAATTCCATTAACCAGCAATTGTTCCCCCTGGTAAAATAATGACTAGATTCTTTGCTTAACATATGAACTACACGCATTGGTTAGAAACCAGATCTGACTTTTTCCGTCGTCTGAAAGAAGTTGGCATTCACTGACAGCATTCTCCAACGTACTACTACGGCCCTGGCTCTAATAGATACTAATGGACTATCCGGTAAGGTTTCACCATGTCCGCGGAGAAATTAGTTTTGTCAGGAAATAGGGTAGCTCTACTAGTACGGTATTTAGGAAATCGTGTTAATTGGAAGCCGGCTGTGGTATCTGCAGTAAGCACAGTTAAATTCAAAGCAGGACTCTCAGAGAGCACTGGTAGCGAAGGAAGCCTTAGTGCTGAACGTGTTAAGCCTCGCTGTCATATTGGTACATGCCTTCAGTAATCACACGAAGATTTTTTTTCACGCGGCAATGTTTGCCCTTGCGACACACACCACTGGTTGTGTGTCACGTGACATCTTCAGTTATAGACATCGCCCTAATTTGGTGATGTTCACATTATCAAATTCAGTAAGATAATTATGACATGTGAGGAGTGTAGCGATGCGCTGAACTGTTAATTCACCAACGTGTGTTACTGTGGATAATGGAAATCAAGCTTGATTTCTATGTAATTCGTTCGGAAACTCCAGAATTTTTTTACATAGATTAATTATTTGCTTCGTATATAAGGGGATTTGTTTCGCACCTTGTTTGCCCTAGTGACGTGTTTGATTTAGCAAGGCAGTGCCATGTTGTCACAATAGAGATGACTTATAAGTATCAGCCATCTTTGAACAATCCGTGACTGGTGCAAATCTCCTGGGGCATAGCAGGTGTCGTCTTAATTACAGAGACAAATACATTTCCAGCGTAATAGCATAGAGTATATTTCTATCTACGTGAATGCATATATATAAGGACGTTAATTGCGTAAATAATGTGATGGGCATGCGATGAGGCTACCTTGACGTTACGCCAAGACCAATGCTCAATTATATCCAGAGTGCATAGCACTTGCATTGGCGCCTCACGGCGGAATAATGTGAAGTATGACTTGTCTGATAGGTGTGCAGGGTGACGAACAACAGCTGACCTGACGGACATGGCGTGCAGGGTGGCGAGAAACAGCTGACCTGACAGGGACATGGCGTGCAGGGTGGCGAGCGACCGCTGACCTGACAGGGACATGGCGTGCAGGGTGGCGAGCAACAGCTGACCTGACAGTGACATGGCGTGCAGGGTGGCGAGCAACAGCTGACCTGACAGGGACATGGCGTGCAGGGTGGCGAGCGACAGCTGACCTGACAGGAACATGGCGTGCAGGGTGGCGAGCAACAGCTGACCTGACAGGGACATGGCGTGCAGGGTGGCAAGCAACAGCTGGCCTGACAGGGACATGGCGTGCAGGGTGGCGAGTAACAGCTGACCTGACAGGAACATGGCGTGCAGGTTGACGAGCAACAGCTGACCTGACAGGAACATGGCGTGCAGGGTGGCGAGCAACAGCTGACCTGACAGGGACATGGCGTGCAGGGTGGCGAGCAACAGCTGACCTGACAGGGACATGGCGTGCAGGGTGGCGAGCAACAGCTGACCTGACAGGGACACGGCGTGCAGTGTGGCGAGCAACAGCTGACCTGACAGGGACATGGCGTGCAGGTTGACGAGCAACAGCTGACCTGACAGGAACATGGCGTGCAGGGTGGCGAGCAACAGCTGACCTCACAGGGACATGGCGTGCAGGGTGGCGAGCAACAGCTGACCTGACAGGGATATGGCGTGCAGGGTGGCGAGCAACAGCTGACCTGACAGGAACATGGCGTGCAGGGTGGTGAGCAACAGCTGACCTGACAGTGACATGGCGTGCAGGGTGGCGAGCAACAGCTGACCTGACAGGGACATGGCGTGCAGGGTGGTGAGCAACAGCTGACCTGACAGGGACATGGCGTGCAGGGTGGCGAGCAACAGCTGACCTGACAGGGACATGGCGTGCAGGGTGGCAAGCAACAGCTGGCCTGACAGGGACATGGCGTGCAGGGTGGCGAGCAACAGCTGACCTGACAGGGACATGGCGTGCAGGGTGGCGAGCAACAGCTGACCTGACAGGGACATGGCGTGCAGGGTGGCGAGCAACAGCTGACCTGACAGGGACATGGCGTGCAGGGTGGCGAGCAACAGCTGACCTGACAGGGACATGGCGTGCAGGGTGGCGAGCACCAGCTGACCTGACAGGGACATGGCGTGCAGGTTGACGAGCAACAGCTGACCTGACAGGAACATGGCGTGCAGGGTGGCGAGCAACAGCTGACCTGACAGGGACATGGCGTGCAGGGTGGCGAGCAACAGCTGACCTGACAGGGACAGGGCGTGCAGGGTGGCGAGCAACAGCTGACCTGACAGGGACACGGCGTGCAGGGTGGCGAGCAACAGCTGACCTGACAGGGACATGGCGTGCAGGTTGACGAGCAACAGCTGACCTGACAGGAACATGGCTTGCAGGGTGGCGAGCAACAGCTGACCTGACAGGGACATGACGTGCAAGGTGGCGAGCAACAGCTGACCTGACAGGGACATGGCGTGCAGGGTGGCGAGCAACAGCTGACCTGACAGGGACATGGCGTGCAGGGTGGTGAGCAACAGCTGACCTGACAGGAACATGGTGTGCAGGGTGGCGAGCAACAGCTGACCTGACAGGGACATGGCTTGCAGGGTGGCGAGCAACAGCTGACCTGACAGGGACATGGCGTGCAAGGTGGCGAGCAACAGCTGACCTGACAGGGACATGGCGTGCAGGGTGGCGAGCAACAGCTGACCTGACAGGGACAGGGCGTGCAGGGTGGCGAGCAACAGCTGACCTGACAGGGACATGGTGTGCAGGGTGGCGAGCAACAGCTGACCTGACAGGGACATGGCGTGCAGGTTCACGAGCAACAGCTGACCTGACAGGAACATGGCTTGCAGGGTGGCGAGCAACAGCTGACCTGACAGGTGCATGGCGTGCAAGGTGGCGAGCAACAGCTGACCTGACAGGGACATGGCGTGCAGGGTGGCGAGCACCAGCTGACCTGACAGGGACATGGCGTGCAGGTTGACGAGCAACAGCTGACCTGACAGGAACATGGCGTGCAGGGTGGCGAGAAACAGCTGACCTGACAGGGACATGGCGTGCAGGGTGGCGAGCAACAGCTGACCTGACAGGGACAGGGCGTGCAGGGTGGCGAGCAACAGCTGACCTGACAGGGACACGGCGTGCAGGGTGGCGAGCAACAGCTGACCTGACAGGGACATGGCGTGCAGGTTGACGAGCAACAGCTGACCTGACAGCAACATGGCTTGCAGGGTGGCGAGCAACAGCTGACCTGACAGGGACATGACGTGCAAGGTGGCGAGCAACAGCTGACCTGACAGGGACATGGCGTGCAGGGTGGCGAGCAACAGCTGACCTGACAGGGACATGGCGTGCAGGGTGGCGAGCAACAGCTGACCTGACAGGAACATGGTGTGCAGGGTGGCGAGCAACAGCTGACCTGACAGGGACATGGCTTGCAGGGTGGCGAGCAACAGCTGACCTGACAGGGACATGGCGTGCAAGGTGGCGAGCAACAGCTGACCTGACAGGGACATGGCGTGCAGGGTGGCGAGCAACAGCTGACCTGACAGGGACATGGCGTGCAGGGTGGTGAGCAACAGCTGACCTGACAGGAACATGGTGTGCAGGGTGGCGAGCAACAGCTGACCTGACAGGGACATGTTAGTAACGGCGACAGTGACATGGTAGTAACTGCGACAGTGACTGTGGCAGGCAGAAATTGACAGTGACAGTCAGTGACAGGGAGTGACAGTGAGTGGCAGTGACAGTGAGAGTGGCAGTGACATATTAGTAACAGCGACAGTGACTGTGGCAGACAGAAAGTGACAGTGACAGGCAGTGACAGTGACAGTGGCAGTGGCAGTGACATGGTAGTAACAACGACAGTGACTGTGGCAGACAGGCAGTGACAGTGAGTGACAGTGACAGTGAGAGTGGCAGTGAAATATTAGTAACAGCGACAGTGACTGTGGCAGACAGAAAGGGACAGTGACAGTGACAGGCAGTGACAGTGACAGTGGCAGTGGCACTGACATGGTAGTAACAGCGACAGTGACTGTGGCTGACAGGCAGTGACAGTGAGTGACAGTGACAGTGAGAGTGGCAGTGACATATTAGTAACAGCGACAGTGACTGTGACAGACAGAAAGGGACAGTGACAGTGACAGGCAGTGACAGCGACAGTGGCAGTGGCAGTGACATGGTAGTAACAGCGACAGTGACTGTGGCAGACAGGCAGTGACAGTGAGTGACAGTGACAGTGAGAGTGGCAGTGAAATATTAGTAACAGCGACAGTGACTGTGGCAGACAGAAAGGGACAGTGACAGTGACAGGCAGTGACAGTGACAGTGGCAGTGGCACTGACATGGTAGTAACAGCGACAGTGACTGTGGCTGACAGGCAGTGACAGTGAGTGACAGTGACAGTGAGAGTGGCAGTGACATATTAGTAACAGCGACAGTGACTGTGACAGACAGAAAGGGACAGTGACAGTGACAGGCAGTGACAGTGACAGTGGCAGTGGCAGTGACATGGTAGTAACAGCGACAGTGACTGTGGCAGACAGGCAGTGACAGTGAGTGACAGTGACAGTGAGAGTGGCAGTGACATATTAGTAACAGCGACAGTGACTGTGGCAGACAGAAAGGGACAGTGACAGTGACAGGCGGTGACAGTGAGTGACAGTGACAGTGGCAGCCACATGGTAGTAACAGTGCCGGCGCAGTGACATGGTAGTAACAGCGACAGTGACTGTGGCAGACAGAAAGAGACAGTGACAGTGATAGGCGGTGACAGTGAGTAACAGTGACAGTGGCAGTGACATGGCAGTAACAGTGACAGTAATTGTGGAAGTGACAATGACACACAGTGACAGTTGCTGCGAAGTGGCACTGTCACTGATCCAATCGAAGCCAATGCCACTACCAGTGCTACTGTAATATATATATACATATATATATATATATATATTTTTACATATGCGCAGAGGACACTGACTCGGTCAATACATCCGTATTTTATACCCGTATAAAATGTATAATAAATACTGGATGTAATCGATTTCTGTGCATGGCATGGCCGACACATGTTGCAGGGAACGGGTGGGGAGGGGGGGGGGGGGCACTGAGCCTTATTTTCTCCGGCTTACCAACTACTCAGCTCACCAGGTGGACGACTTGTTTACTACCCGAATTATCAGGAACCCTCCCGGGGCTATAGATTACCGACGCATGATATATTACCTGTAATTGCCCGTAAATTGAGTGCCCTGACGAGATAAATGTTTCCACATGAATAGGCGTTCTTCAACTAGCTGCCGTACCAGCGTATATATTGGGTATTAATCTTTTTATGAAGAAGAAGAGCCGTAAATCTGCGTGCACATCCGGTGTATAGTCACCAACGCTTTACCCTCTAGAGGTCGGCGTATGTCTGTATGTCTGTGGGTGTGTGTGTGCGTGTGCGTCCGGGAAAGGAGGGTGACAGCAGATGGTTGTCGGTGTGAGTGGGGTGAGGTGACGTGACGTGACGTGACGTTACCTGGGGTGGGGTTGGGTATGGTGTGTGGTGGGGTGGGGTGGGTTGTTATGGGGTGGGGTGGGGTGGGGAGTTAAGGGATGGGATAGGATGGGATGGGATGGGATGGGATGGGATGGGATGGGATGGGATGGGATGGGGTGGGATGGGATGGGATGTGGTGGGGTGGGATGGGTCTAGGTGGGGTGTGGTAAGTTGGCGTGGGAGTATGGCTGGGGGGGTGGGGCGGGGGGGGGGGTGGAAGGAGTGACGCGGGTGTGTAGGAGATGAGCCACATTCAATATTCTTTCCTTCTGTGGCGGCACGAGCTGGAACACTAATGGGGGCGGGCAGCGGGCGGTGGGGAGCAATGGGAATCCGGGGTTTCCGCTCACAGGCACCGCCGTTAGGGGTCACCACGTATGCAAGGACATACTTAAGTGCTCCCACAGCCATGGAGTGGGCGGTGTGATTAGATCTCTTGTCTGAAAAATGACGCCACAACATTGATTGCTTAAACAACTGCAAGATAAATCTCTTTCTAATTACATTATCATATTTGACAGGCACACTTTTCTGCTTCACTTTGTACATTACAGACTTAATACAGAGATTACAACAACGCTTTGAAATCGTTAAAGCAATATATTCTGTAATTGCTATATTACCAATCTCATCTCCATGTCACATAAGGATATTCTGTCTTGAATTTAAATCCTTCAATTTAAATTTAAAGATGGCGCATGTAAGTAGGCTGCTTTAAGTGTCAGCTTGTAGCCCGGTGACCGTATACCTGGGTTTGGCTCCGAATGTTGAAAGTTCCCACCCAGTTTCAGGTAATTGTTTGTTGCGATGAAGCGGAATTTGCGATTAAGCGGAAGTTGCGATTAAGTGGCTCGCACTTTATATGTATTTACCTAATTCACTTGCTATTTTTGATACTTTTCATGAGAGGTTCACAACTTACAATAGAAATAGTATTGGCATTTAATGTGTGATGTAGAGATAATAACGAGGTGCGACCAAAGGGTAGTCCGACGCAGCTTGTCATTTTAGAACGTGATACTTTAGTTTGGTCAATGCCATGTATTAAACAAATAGTCGCTGTTTTAATGAAAAACAGTCACATAGTGCTCACGACAAGGATTAATTTGAACGACTCCCAGTTGAAATTAAACTGCACAATCACCACGGGATCTGATCGAGACCCCACGAGACCGAGGTATGTATGCTTATGTCTGTGCCTCGTACTTCCCGGCGGTTTTAGCAGCTATGTAAACATCTAAAGTTTTCTGTTGTTTTCATTATATTGTAATTTTTTATTGTTAGGACACGGACTAGATTCGTCAACAATAGACGGCGCAGTTAGCCGGCACTCCAACGTTGACTACAATGACGGCGCGCCACGCAGCTGTAGCAGGGCATCAGCGTGATGCGCACTATTTCTAAGAACACGTTTTTTTGTGTTTGTCGCCAAAGCGCCTCAACCAGAAATAGAAACCGCGAGAACTGTGCAGCCCTTGGAAAATATGGCCGCTAAGCAGCTGCGAAAGGCGAGGTTCACACATCGGAGATTCCGACCTTGTGCGACGCCTAATGGTCGCCAATTATTCGAAGTAATGGTCTACATTTGAACAGGTAATTTACGGTAGTCATTTACGGTTGTTTGTGTATCCAGGACGCTTTGACCACATTTGGTCATATCGCGTCAATGGGAGAATGAAGGGAGAGTGTATCCATGTCCCCGGGGGTAACCCCCTACTCTTTGCGAAGAAGGACATGGGATCTTTATCCTACGACCACACAGACATGGCCACAGCAGGGGTCGAACCACCGATCCACGCGCCGTTCGGCTCTCAGGTGACCAGAGCACTCAATGCGAGCGGTGTAGACCACTGAGCTACCGGGCCGGCCCCAGTCATTTACGGTAATCATATCCGGTAGTTATTGCCAATCATACGCACCACACCTCCCTCTATACTTCCGGGATGGTGTTAATTGAACGCAAGAAGAAAAACTAATTCCTTCAACGTTATGATATGAAATCAGTATTCGTGTCTGCTGCGGCACTATTAGGCAGAGGCAGGGGAAGTGAAGGGTAGAGGGAAGGTTATGTGGGTATGGACAAGGAATGTTTCGGTCCTGTTTGCACCTGCTTCGTTAGGCTGATTTTGGTTGTGCTCCAAGGACCCGACTGTCGTCCTTAACGCGGTGACTTTGTGCAGAATTGGGGTAACTCCCCTCAGTCCAACTGTAATTTACACAGCAATGCCAAATAACGAATATTCACTTAGCAAGGTTGCTAATAATAATGGAGCAAATAATGCAAAAATTAAAGTTAGAGGGGGAGGGGGGGGGGGGGTCCGTCCCATTGCGACTTACAACAAATTGCATATTGTGACGCTTATTGAAACACCTCGGCCAATAAAATGGTAAAAAAATGGTAAATGATCCATGAAATAACTGCCGTTCAACGGCCATTTCGCACATTATGGGTCCGCCTGGTCGGTCGCTTTGTGACGAGTCTGGCCCACGAACAGAGACAAAGACAATAGCGTGTGCCACGTGACCTCTGGGTAAGGCGCCGTGTGTGTGCGTCTGACACCGGCAGCGTCCGCCGGATATTAAGCGAGAATACCGGGCCGCCGACACGTGACCCAGTCAAAAGTATGTTTAGCCAATCTTTAGCGTCGCATTGACGGCGTTAAGACTGCGCTGGGTTGTGGCGGGGGAGAGGGGAAGGCCCTGAAACAGAGGGGAGGAGGCGGGCGAGGGAAGGGCGGTGGAGGAGGAGGGGGGGGGTGAAGAGCGTCGGTGATAATTGGAGCAGTTGGCGAGAGCAGGGAGATATTTCCAGATGGAGAAATAAAATCAGAGAAGCAGGCATTTAATTGTGGAGGAAGCAATACGTGTTGGCGACACGTGCACCCAGCCTCTAGGACACGGGCACCCGGCCTCTAGGAC